>MJUU01026716.1:1932-45617 GCA_002080025.1 Modiolus philippinarum
ATAAATTCTTATCTTGGATTCCAAAAGCAATTCAAGTAATTCCCCCATGAAAATCTAAACCACAAAATGAAAACTATGCATAAAGTTCCAATCATATGCTGAGTACTTATTGTTTTAAGTTTTTTGGTCCCATAAGGGCATGCCCCCAGGAGTCATACCAAATGTCCGCTATCATTAGCAAATTAGATAAACATAATGGAACTCATATAGAAAGTTTCAGCTTCCAAACATAAATACTTCTGAAGATTTCACATATTACTTGATAACTCGAAATACAATTTCGCTCATTATTCCGCCCTAGGGGCAAATTTCAAAATTCTGAAACCTTCGGCACAGACAATTTTGTTACTTATACCCTTAAAACCAGGTTTCTGCAACTTAAGGTGTAAGAGGAGTTCTAGCTGAATCGTTTTTTTGGACCCCCTAGAGGTCATGCCCTGAGGGGTCATACGAATATTCCGACGCCCTCTGTGAAGTTGCCACTGTCAAAACCAGTAGCGTGGACACAAACAGTCTAAGTTTTATAAAGTTTTTGATGTTTAATTTCTAACTAGGATAAAAGGATAACAATGAAATATACATCATATGAATTAAAATAACAAATGAAGAAGTTGTATTCCGTCCAGTGAATGTATTTTCCACACAGGATTCTTATGACTTTACATAGTTTTTCCACACAGAGTTCTGACAGCACTTAGCTACATGTATGAGCACACAGCTCCTGGATGTTCACTTTCCAGTCTCTGACTAAAGTGTTCTACTCACTCTACTAACTAACTGCCCTATCTAAAAGATACTTTCTTTTTATGCCTACATTAATCCATGCAAAAGTAATTAAAGGTAAAAAAAATTGACAAATGTTAGAACCAAACTGTATTGGAAACCCTAGTCAAAATAAACAAAGTGATAAACTGCAAGTGAACCAGAATAGTTCGAAATGTAAATCAATAAATTTGTCAAAACAACTAGACAAAGTTGTTACCATTAATCAAATTGAAATTTTACCAAAAATCAGTTTATCACAGCCACATAATATGTGAGTCGATTCCCGGGTTTCAACTTTCTAGTCCAAATAGCCTTGGAGATTTCTCTGATTATTGGATATTGTGAAAATTCATTTTTGCCCATAATTTGCCCCTAGGGCGTTTGACAGAAACTCCGAACCTCTAGCGCGCTAGAGCAGATTATACTCTAGTATGGTGCCAAGTTTCAAATTTCTACCTCTAATAGTTCCAGAGCTATCGGGGAGCACTACACACATACGTATGTACGTACGTACGGACAGACTGCATTACATAATCACCCGCTTTCGCTAAGCGGGGGGATAATTAATAAATCCTAATATATAGGATGAGTTAACGTTCCACTGACAAGCTCAGATGTGTCAAAATAGACATCTTGGGCCTCATGTTTGTGTAACAGTGGATTCATTCCGCCTTTTGGATAAAATGCGCTAGGGTAGAATATCCACAACATCTAATTGACCAATCACAATGGAGTACTGACGGTGACGGAATAAACAGCAAGGTAGAAATACAATAGGTTGTTTATATACCCGGAAAGTCTGCACGCCGGAAAGAAAAAATGTATACAGTTTGCACCAAGACCAATATAAAAAATCTGAAAGCTTATTGCGCATCTGCAGCATATTTGCAACAATTCTATAAACATTCCTGAATCCAAAAAAAAGAACGAGGACTTCCACTGACAAGGTTCATCTAACGAACTGATGGACAGGACCAAAGTTCATCTAATGAACTGATGGACAGGACCAAAACAATATCCCCTCATTTTCTTGGGAAAAGTGTGGGGATAAAAAGAAAATCTTTTCACAATCTGTCAAACCATGATGGTGACTGTAAAATTTCAGTAGAAACTATTTTCGAGGTATTGAAGACCAAAGATGGGAGGGTTCAAAGTCTCACTTTAACATGTTTAACAAAGTCAGTGTTTTTTCTTTTCTTTTTGGGACTGGGTCCAGGTACCTTTAAATTAGGAAAAATTTTCTGTATTCAGGAAAATACAAAAATGCATTACCTGAAATATTCCATACATTTCTTTATATCTCTAAACATTTAATTAAATTACACCATTATAGAGAGCATTCTAAACATTTAATTAAATTACACCATTATAGAGAGCATTCTAAACATTTAGTTAAATTACACCATTATAGAGAGCATTCTAAACATTTATTAACATTTTAAAAAGGCCAAATTCAAACATTTACCTTGATGAAATTTTTAACTAATGGCAGTGCAAGATTCGGAAAATTGGTCATGTTTTGGGGAAAATACAAGTATATTTACCATTGATAATGGGTCCTATAAAGGGACCCAATTACAATGTATGATGGAAAAAACACTGAAAGTACTTTTAAGTTTTTATTTTTAATGTTCATCAGATCTAGATTTTATCGGGATCTGTTTGTTTTGTTTTTGCCCAATATAACTTTTGGAAAATTCTCAACAGATTTTTCCATAGCTTTTACAATTTCCAAGCTGTTTAAGCCAACAATGTTGGTCACAATTTAAGATTTTCTATTACTTTGTCCAAAATCTTGCTTTGTTCATGGTTATTTGGTTATCAGAACTTGTCCAAATTTACCATTGTTCAATCTAGTTATTATGTAGGTGATATCATCGTGACTTCAAGATGAAGAACACCAATAAAAGCGTTGTTCCTTTGCTTGTTTTTTACCATGTATTTGTAGAGACTTTGTCTCATGTGCATTTACTCCATATCCTTTTATTCACCATTTACGACTGGAGTTTGTCTCTCCTGCAGTGTGGAGTCCGTAAAAAGATTCCCTGTGCGAGAGATGTATGCTCTCTATATTTTTCAGTTATGGTGTACTTGTGCGTGAGAGAATTTCTCATATGGATATACTATTGATACTTTCAAATTTTGGCATTTATTTTATTAATTTCGAAAAGTAATCCAGACCACCTGTTTTAAGTGCCCACATCTCACTATTTTATAACGCCAAGTTTTCTTACATTCGACTTGATGAGTGCCCTGTGTTTGTCTATATGTTGTAGTTGTCCACTAGCTTAAGACACTAGTGCTTTTGTCGGGCAAAGGATGACAGTGATTGTAAGAGCACTTTGCCAGTTTAATTGATGTTTGTTGACAATCCCGCACCCATGACCAAGAAAGACATGGATGTAGCGTTGCTCGACAATTAGCAAAGAATTATGCTTAAACCGGTGCTAGGGGCCGTCTTGAACTTACTATGAGGTATGAGCAAAGCTCATCGTTGAAGGCCTCATGGTGACTTCAAGATGAAGAACAACAATAAAAGCGTTGTTCCTTTGCTTGTTTTTTAACCATGTATTTGTAGAGACTTTGTTTCATGTGCATTTACTCCATATCCTTTTATTCACCATGTACATATTATGATTCTTTTTTCATATGGAGTAACAGGTATAATTGAAAGTAACTGACAAATGTCTTTATTTGCCGAAAGGGGTTTGATATGGTCTGAGACTATATTACATGTAGTAAAAAATTCCTGTTCTTGATACAATTTTGGACATGAAAAAATAAAGCCAGTAAAACTGCATGATAATTTTTGAGATGCATTAAGAAACAAGCAAATAATCTTGAACGTGATATGGAAATGGACTTTTAGCTGCTATAAAGCTATAGACGTAGACTTCCCTAGAATTATTTGATTTTGGATTTGACTTTTTGTATTTAGCAGCAGAAGATGACAGAAGAAGTTAAAATTGTACAAAATGGAGAGTAGTTTGATGTCCTCGACAGAACTGCATGATGGGGAAGAAAGTTTGGGATGTTTGAATGATAAACAAGATTTACCGATCGTCGGTATTCTGCCAACCTCATCAGCACCATACTCTTTACCACAGAACTGTTTAGGGATTGTACTTGTGGATACTTCATCGAGGTAACTTTTACTCAGAATGAATTCTAAATGAATACTTAAGCAACAACCAAAAATCATAAATCAATTCGCCGTTTCAGAAACTGAGGAATTGTGGGTACCGTGATTGTATTTAAAATTTTTGTGTACGAACAATCAATTTTCAGCCAATGACGTTACATTATTTAATTTCTTGGCCAATCAAATATTTTGGTGTACGCTCTACCCACAATGCTTTAGTTTCTGAAATGGCGAATTATACATGGCAATACGAGGATCACACAGAGACCACATAAACCACAATGACAAAACAAACAGAACATAACACACATGCCAAAAAAATGAGTATCGTGCTTTGCAAGAGTAATCATGATCTGCTCCAATAATGGAACATGTCACACTGTGAGTGAGAAGTCCTCTGAAATATCAAATTCAGTATGTGTCAGTCAAGTAATAACTTGGAATCTATTGAAAGATGTTCATCTTCAGTTGTGATATGGACAAACACAGTGTAACGATCTGTCAAATCATAATGATGACAGGGAAACTTTTGAGTGACATTAGTAACAGTGGTTAAACAAAAACACTAACAAAGTAGGTTTTGAAATGATAATTTTGTCCTGTTTACAAATTCCCTGTATACATACACAATACTTGTGAATAAGCTGTTAAATGTAGCTTCACATTTCACATCTCTGAATGATTAGTTTCAAATAATGTTTTGAAATTATTTGTATCTCAGGGCTCAGCAAACTGGGAGAATAGGGCGATTAAGTCGCCCTGTTCTGCTTCAAGTCACCTAAAGATGCTCCCAAAAGCGATTTCAAGTCGCCCTGGGATTTTGAGGCTTCTAATTTTAGCCATTTCTACTTCCAGTAACAAGATTTCTAAAGCTTATTTAATTTCTGTGTTTTGCACAGCTCAAATGTTCTTTATATCATCTCATGGTTCTAAAATCAAGACTTATTGTTTTTGTAGTATAAATTTAATATAAAAATTATTGGAAATTGCTCTAAATATTTATGTTTCAACTACAGATCTATTACCGAAAGTGGTGTATATATAGATTCATAATAAACATAAACAGTATAACTCATTCAAAAGTAGCAACAGCCTCTTTGAGAAACAGAGTGATAACCTACCCATTTACTGAGATGATAAATAATAGAAAACTTACACCATGTAAATCTGACCTAAATGTTGGAATACCTTCAATACAAGCTTTTTTGGGGAGGGGGAGAACATAAAATTGATACAGCTACAATACACTTTTTTTAAATTAAATCTACATTGTTGATCTTGATTTATCAATAATAATTACTGATTAAAACTGATTTATTGCCATTGTTGAATATATGATATGCACATGACACTCAGAATTAGTGTCAATCTGTAAATCAAATTCAAAAGTCTTATGAATTCAGTTGCGGATAGAGGGATACACGTAAAGAGTCTCCCTGTCTTGACCTGAAGTCTCCCTATCAGTACTCTGAGGGAGACTTCAGGTCTCCCTGTTCTTTTGAAATTTGGTGAGCCCTGGTATCTATACAAAGGCTGTTTCAAGCTCTGCTGATGTATATTTCACATCATCAAAGAATTCATAATCTGGTTTTGAGCTATCACCAAAATAGGATTGAACTGGGTGGTAACAAATTGTGAAGTTGCATTTAATTTAGAAGACATATCCTTAAGAGTAAACTCAACGGTTAAAAGTGGTAGATAGAGAATTATTCCATTTTTAGCTCACCTGGCTAATGCCAGGGTGAGCTTTTGCTATCAATTTGCATCCGTCGTCCGTCCTTCCGGCGTAAACTTTTCATTCAAAGATCTTCTCCTCTGAAACTACTGGGCCAATTGGAACCAAACTTGGCCACAATAGTCTTTGGGTGGTACCTTACAAAAAAGCTGTTTTTAGGTCTGCGCGATATCCAAGATGGCTGCCAGCGGGGAACATAGTTTTAACATTGGACCCAATGGGAAAACATATTCAAAGATCTCCTCCTCTGAAACTATTAAGCCAATTGGCACCAAACTTGGCCACAATAGTCCTTTGGTGGTTCCTTACAAAAAAAAATGTTTTTCAGGTCCCCACGATATCCAAGATGGTTGCCAGCGGGGAACATAGTTTTAACATTGGACCGATGGTAAAACACATTCAAAGATCTTCTTCTCTGAAACTACTGAGCCAATTGGCACCAAACTTGGCCACAATAGTCCTTTGGTAGTTCCTTACAAAAGAGTTGTTTTTAAGGTCCGCACGATATCCATAATGGCTGCCAGCAGGGAACATAGTTTTAACATTGGTTAACATTTGGTGGTTCCTTACAAAAAAGCTGTTTTTCAGGTCCACGCAATATTCAAGATGGCCATCAGCGGGAAACATAGTTTTAACATTGGACCCTATGGGAAAATACTTTCAAAGATCTTCTCCTCAGAAACTACTGGGCCAATTGAAACCAAACTTGGCCACAATAGTCCTTAGATGGTCCCTTACAAAAAACTTGTTTTTCAGATCCGTGCTATATCCAAGATGTCTGTCAAAGAGCTTCTCCTCTGAAACTATTATGCCAATTGGCACCAAACTTGGCCACATTAGTCCTTTGGTGGTTCCATACAAAAAGCTGTTTTTCAGGTCTGGGTGATATCCAAGATGGCCACCAGCGGGGAACATAGTTTTAGCATTGGACCCTATGGGAAAACACATTCAAAGATCTTCTTCTCTGAAACTACTGAGCCAATTGGCAACAAACTTGGACAGAATAGTCCTTTGGTGGTTCCTTACAGAAAAGCTGTTTTTCAGGTCCGCGCGATATTCAAGATGGCCGCCTGCGGGAAACATAGTTTTAACATTGGACCCTATGGGAAAGCACCTTCAAAGATCTTCTCCTCTGAAACTATTAAGCCAGTTGGCACCAAACTTGGCCACAATAGTCCTTTGGTGGTCTCTTACAAAAAGGTGTTTTTTTTAGGTCCGCGCGATATTCAAAATGGCTGCCAGCGGGGAACATAGTTTTAACATTGGACCTTATGGGAAAACACATTCAAAGATCTTCTTCTCTGAAACTATTGAGCCAATAGGCACCAAACTTGGCCACAATAGTCCTTTGGTGGTCCCTTGCAAAAAAGTTGTTTTTCAGGTCTGTGCCATATTCAAGATGGCCGCCAGCGGGAAACATAGTTTTAACATTGGACCTATGGGAAAATACATTCAAAGATCTTCTTCTCTGAAACTATTGAGCCAGTTGGCACCAAACTTGGCGACAATAGTCCTTTGGTGGTCCCTTACAAAAAAGCTGTTTTTCAGGGAAGATAATTTTAACATTGGACCCTATAGGAAAACTCATTCAAAGATCTTCTCCTCTGAAACTACTGAGCCAATGGAATCAAACTTTGTCAAAATAGTTTTTATGTGGACACCTGAAAAGAAAAATGTTTTTTTTTTCTCAATTTCCCACTTTATCCAAGATGGCTGCCAACAGGGAACATAAACATTGGACCCATGGAGAACACTAACAGACGTCTTTTCCCTTTAAACTAATTTGGCATATTGGATCTATAGTTTTATTGTCTCGCCCGCGACGAAAGGGGCGGAAAGTGAGACATATGCGTACAATGTATGACGCAGACGACGGCGGCAGCGTAAACTTTCATGTTAAGTTTTTGTGGTTAGGTCATTTTCTCAGTAACTATAAATGGTAGGTCAATAATATTTGGTATATAGGTTGGTCTTGAGTAGTACATGACAGTCTGCTATATGGTTTTTGTCTGTGACCTCAATTTCATGGTCCAATGAACATATTAAGTTTTTGTGCTTAGTTTAGTTTCTCAGTAACTATAAGTGGTAGGTCAATGATAATTGGTATATAAGTTGGTCTTAGGTAGTACATGGCAGTCTGTCATATGGCTTTTGTCCTTGACCTCAAATTCACGGTCTAGTGATCATGTTAAGTTTTTGTGATTAGGTCATTTTCTCAGTAACTATAAGTGGTATGTCAAATATTTGGTATAAAGGTTGGTCTTGAGTAGTACATGACAGTCTGCTATATGGTTTTTGTATGTGACCTCAATTTCAGGGTCGAATGAACTTGTTAAGTTTTGTGCTTAGTTTAGTTTCTAAGTAACTATAAGTGTTAGGTCAATGATATTTGGTATGTAGGTAGGTCTTAGATAGTACATGGCAGTCTGTCATATGGCTTTTGTCCTTGACCTCAATTTAACGGTCTAGTGAGCATGTTAAGTTTTAGTGATTAGGTCATTTTCTCAGTAACTATAAGTGGTAGGTCAATAATATTTAGTATATAGGCTGGTCTTGGGTAGTACATGACAGTCTGCTATATGGTTTTTATCTGTGACCTAAATTTCACGGTCCAGTGATCATGTTAAGTTTCCCAGTGTCTTTTAATGTAAGGTCAATAATATTTGGTAATTGGGTTTGTCTTAAATGGAACATGACAGCCTGCTGTTTGGCTTTAGCCCTTGACCTTATTTTCACGGTCTAATGAACATGTTTGGTTTTTCGGTATCTATCACTGGTCACTGATTTGTTTTTTTTTGGTGATTCATGATAGTCTGCTCTATTGCCTTTGTCACTTGCCCTAATTTCACCGTCTAGCGAATATGTTTAGTTTTCTGATTTAGTCAGTTTGAGAATTCACATCAATTTTGCGACCATGAAGGGACGGACGAGACATCAATTGGGGTCCACACTTGTTATATACATGAATATGGGCTTTAACATAAAATGTCTTTGTTAATCAAGGACCAGGTGAGCGAAAGCCTCTTGTTATTATCCTGAATACAATAATCCTTTAAGAAAAAGAACAAGTAATTTGTATTATAAAATCTTCTCAGTTCAGGATAATGTCTGTATTATTATTGATGATTCATAACCTGGTTTTACTGCTTCTATACTGGATATTGTCATGGTCGATAAGAAATTAAATTTTAACTATTACAGCGGAACCTGTCTAATCCGACACACTGTGAGACCATAAAAATGTGTACGATTATACAGGATGTCGGAATACTCAGGTTTAAAAGGCATTTAGACACTATCTTTGGGACCATTAATCATGTTGTATTTGACAGGATGTTGGAATACGCAGGTGTTGGATTAGACAGGGTTCACTGTATATAAGTTCTTTAATTGGCCTTGCTTTACAAAAAGAGGAAATTTTGGTTCATATTTTACAGAAATTTGCAGCTGACTGTTGGTTCTGACTTGACAAATTCCTCATATAGTGATACATCACTTGCAGAATTACAAGGGAGACAACTTGTACCATCAACAATAGCTATTCCAGGTCAGTAGATAAATATAGATTCCACAACAGCATCAATGAGATACATTTCTACATAAGAGATAGTTGAATTGTCAAATTTTTAAACAAGAGGCTTGCCAAGCACTTTAAAAAACTGAAAATCTAACTATTGAGAGTGTAGAAATGTCATTTCTCACGAGATACTGTTGAAATTTTAACTATCGATAGTGTAGAAATGTCATTTTTCATGAGATACTGTTGTGAATCTGTTTCTCTACTGATTTCAAGAAGATTTTTGACAGAAAGATGACCCCCTTTTTCTGCAGATGGGAAATAAATGTGTTCTTTGAGTGTGAGGTCATCAGGTATAGTTGGCTCTTTTAATAATTGCATCACAATGGTAAAGTTGGAAAACTGTAAGCATATTTGACTTCAGAAAGGAATTCTAGCCAATCACAGACTGAGAACAACATTCCTTCTATAGAGGTGAAACATATTTGACTTCAGAAAGGAATTCTAACCAATCAGAGACTGAGAACAACATTCTCTCTAGAGAGGTGAAACATATTTGACTTCAGAANAAAAAAAAAAAAAACCCACAATAAAAATACAAAAAACAAACATAAACAACGATAGGAACTCAAATGTAAGCATATTTGACTTCAGAAAGGAATTCTAGCCAATCACAGACTGAGAACAACATTCTCTTGAGAGAGAGGTGAAACATATTTGACTTCAGAAAGGAATTCTAACCAATCAGAGACTGAGAACAACATTCTCTCTAGAGAGGTGAAACATATTTGACTTCAGAAAGGAATTCTAACCAATCAGAGACGGAGAACAACATTCTCTCTAGAGAGGTGAAACATATTTCTCACACCATTCAAGAAACGTGAAAAAGGGATAGAAATAAGAGAAACTAGAATATACAATGGAGATTTTCCTTATTAGGGTTCCACATTACAAGGAAACAAGTTTTGTCATCAACAATAGCTATTTCAGTTCAGTAGATAAACAAGAGGCTCACAAATTGGGCCTGTATTGCTCACCTGACAAAATACTTCTAAGCAATGCTAACTACAAATGATTTAGGCAGCTTTGATGCCATATAGTTAGGAAAAAATAATTTTTAAATCCCATCAATATCCACCCTACATTCACTTGACCTGACAAGTCACATTAACTTAGGCATGAATCCGAAGATAAATACTTTTCTGCCATTGAGTGCTAAAATGAGGTTTTGTTTTTATACCCAGCCGAGTGGCAAGGTATTATGTTATACCCTCAGTCGTGTGTCTGTCTGTTTGTTTGTTTGTCCCTCAGTCTTTCCGTCCCCAAAAGGTTTCTGGCTGATAACTTGAAAGAACATAGGTATGTAAGTTGTTCACCACAAAACTCAGGTCAAGTTCGATTTTGGGTTCAGAGGTCCAAGTGGTTCATGAGTTATGTGCCTTTAAACTTTGAAATTTTGTGAGTTTTAGGGCTTCCAATTGATAAATTGTTAACAAAATAACATACGGTCTTCAAACTTGGTATGTAAGTTGTTTACTATAAATTCAGACCAAGGTTGATTTTGGGTTCAGAGGTTCAAGAGGTTTTAGAGTTATGCCCCTTGAAACTTTGAAATTTTGCGAATTTTATTGTTTCGGACTGATTACTTGTGAATGAAATAACATACTGTCTTCAAACTTGGTATTTAAGTTGTTTATACTCCCTTCCTATGATATTGCGAGTTCTACAGTATCGCAGTATTTACTTTATCCCTTGTGAATTACAACGTCACTCGCTAATCATTCTATTAATAGATTCGTAAAACCCCTAGTCATCTCTGTAAGAAAATTTATTGGTTCTGTCAAAATTTCTTTACTTCTGTTATTTACAAAACAGTTTTTTATATTCCCCATAAATGGCAGACATTCTTATTTTTTTTGATACCATACTTCATAAAATATCAAGTAAATAGACCAAAATCTGCTATTTTTTTTATAAACGTCGTCTGTTTGTTAACTTTTCACTTCACAGTGGCATTTATGTGCCCGGTAAAATGAATATTTTTGCTATTTTTAGTGACTTTTTTTTAAAATAAGAACAAAAGTTGGTGTAAAAATAAGCTATGATAACATGAATTTTCAGCCGACGATGATGACGGCGATCTTTATTGTATGTCAGAAGTGTAGCCAAAACAGTATAATTAAGCTTATGTATTTTAATTCCAATGAACAAATGGGGAAATTACGACTTTTCTAACACTGGAAACAACTGATATACTGTTCATCGGTCAGAATTGTCAGATGTGGGGAAAAATCCTGATGTCCGCATTTTCTTAAACAAACGTAAACTTGTATTCTTTGAACGTTTCTGTGTATGATTATTGTTTGAATGAATTTTTGTTCATTACTTTATAAAATGAGAAAGAATATACAGATCATACCATAAAGTATGTGTGTAGGGTATATGTCATTACATATAACAAATAATAAATTGACTGGTCAAACTTCGTGCCCGGTAAAATGAAATTTACAAATACCGCGATATCATAGGAATCCATTTTTAGAGCCTACATCAGCCTTATCTCTTTGAGATAGGCAGTGTTCAAATTTAAAAAAGAGGAACTAACAAATAAAACATGCAGGGAAATAGGCATTCATACAAGGTTATCATATGAAACAATTTATAATAAACTCTGTAAACCTTTCAACTTACACGGACCCTTAACATCAAGTACTGCGATACCATAGAACACCTTGATACTATAAATCTCAGACCAGTTCGGTTTTTGGTTCAGAGGTCAAATTTGTTCTAGAGTTATGCCCCTTCAAACTTTGAAATTTTGAAAATTTTAGGGTTTCCGAATGATAACTTGTGAATGAAATATCATACTGTCTTCAAACTTGTATGTAAGTTGTTTACCACCAAACACAGGCCAAATGTACGGTTCATAGGGTTCTGGAGTTATGTCCCTTTTAACATTGAAATTTTGTGAAACATGATGGGGTATCATGTAATGTGCCATTACTATTTTTACAACTTAATTGGGCACAGCAAAGACGTTTTTTAATTGAAAATATATTACAAAAAGTATTTGTTGGTGCAGCAGACCAGCTAGTTTACCAATAATTTGCTTAAATTGTTAAGCAGGAAAGTTACCTTGGGTTATTGGATGCGATTTGTTTCCATTGATTTATTCACTTTTTAGCTCACCTGGCTAGAGCCAGGGTGAGCTTTTGCCATCACTTTTCGTCCGTCCTCCGTCCGTCCGTCGTCCGTCCGGCGTAAACTTTTCATTCAAAGATCTTCTTCTCTGAAACTACTGGGCCAATTGAAACCAAACTGGGCCACAATAGTCCTTAGATGGTCCCCTGCATAAGAGTTGTTTTTCAGATCCGCGCTATATCCAAGATGGCCGCCAGCGGGGATCATAGTTTTAACATTGGACCCTATGGGAAAATACTTTCAAAGATCTTCTCCTCTGAAACTACTGAGCCAATTGAAACCAAACTTGGCCACAATAGTCCGTAGATGGTCCCCTGCAAAAAAGTTGTTTTTCAGATCCACGCTGTATCCAATATGGCCGCCAGCGGGGATCATAGTTTTAACATTGGACCCTATGGGAAAATACTTTCAAAGATCTTCTCCTCAGAAACTACTGGGCCAATTGAAACCAAACTTGGCCACAATAGTCCTTAGATGATCCCTTACAAAAAGCTTGTTTTTCAGATCCGCGCTATATCCAAGATGTCTGCCAGCAGGGATCATAGTTTTAACATTGGACCCTATGGGAAAACACTTTCAAAGATTTTCTCCTCTGAAACTACTGGGCCAATTGAAACCAAACTTGGCCACAATAGTCCTTAGATGGTCCCTTATAAAAAAGTTGTTTTTCAGATCCGCGCTATATCCAAGATGGCCGCCAGCGGGGATCATAGTTTTAACATTGGACCCTATGGGAAAATACTTTCAAAGATCTTCTCCTCAGAAACTAATGGGCCAATTAAAGCCAAACTTGGCCACAATAGTCCTTAGATGGTCCCTTACAAAAAAGCTGTTTTTCATATCCGCACTATATCCAAGTTGGCGGCCACCAGCGGGGATCATAGTTTTAACATTGGACCCTAAGGGAAAATACTTTCAAAGATCTTCTCCCCTGAAACTACTGGGCCAATTGAAACCAAACTTGGCCACAATAGTCCTTAGATGATCCCTTACAAAAAAAAACGTTTTTCAGATCCGCGCTGTATCCAAGATGGCCGCCAGCCTGGATCAAGTTTTAACATTGGACCCTATGGGAAAACACTTTCAAAGATCTTCTCCTCTGAAACTACTGAGCCAATTGAAACCAAACTTGGCCACAATAGTCCTTAGATGGTCCCTTACAAAAAAGTTGTTTTTCAGATCNGCGCTATATCCAAGATGGCCGCCAGCGGGGATCATAGTTTTAACATTGGACCCTATGGGAAAACACTATCAAAGATCTTCTCCTCTGAAACTACTGAGCCAATTGAAACAAAACTTGGCCTCAATAGTCCTTAGATGGTCCCCTGCAAAAAAATGTTTTTCAGATATGGCTATATCCAAGATGGCTGCCAGCTGGGATCATAGTTTTAACATTGGACCCTATGGGAAAATACTTTCAAAGATCTTTTCCTCAGAAACTACTGGGCCAATTGAAACCAAACTTGGCCAAAATAGTCCTTAGATGGTCCCCTGCAAAAAAATTGTTTTTCAGATCCACGCCATATCCAAGATGGCCGCCAGTGGGGATCATAGTTTTAACATTGGAGCCTATGGGAAAACACATTCAAAGATCTCTCCTCTGAAACTACTGGGCAAATTGGAACCAAACTTGGCAAAAATAGTCTTTAGGTGGCCCCTTGCAAAAAGGTCATTTTTCAGGTCTGCGCTTTATCCAAGATGTCCGCCAGCAGGGAACATAGTTTTAACATTGCACCCTTTTGGAAAACACATTCAAAGATCTTCTCTGAAACTTTTCAGCCAATTGGAACCAAACTTGGCCACAACAGTCTTTAGGTTGCCGCCCAGCAAAAGAGTTGTTTTTCAGGTCTTTGCTTTATGCAAGATGGCTCCCAGCGGGAAACAGATTTAACATTTGACCCTTTGGGAAAACATTAAAACATCTTCTCCTGCAATTACTTGGCCAATAATGAAAACATACTTGGTCACATCAGACCATAGTTGTTCCCGTTTGAAAAATTTGCCTGGCTTGTCTGCATCGCATTCAAGATGGCCCCAGTGGGGAACATAGTTTGACCTTGAGACCTAACGGAAGCCTATCGGAAAGCATTTAAAGATGTTCTCCTCTGAAAATATTTAGTTAATTGGAACCAAAATTAGACTCAATGGTACCCTTCAAGAAAGGTGACAGCCCATCCAAAATAGCTGCCAGTCTGGAATATAGTTTAACTTAAGATAATATAACATCAATGTCTATTAACAAATTTGAAAATAATGCCCTTAAAACATTGGGATTATTTTTACTGCATATGTCAGCGGTGGCACAGGTGAGCGATACAGGCTCTTGAGAGCCTCTTGTTTACTTTTTTGGGCCATTTAGGGCTTGCTATATGATGTAAGGTGCCTCACTGTGTTGAAGCCCATAAGGTGACCCCTAGATGCTTTGTTTTGGGTCATTTTAACCTGTAGATGGGATGTTGTCTCCATGACATTTACCCCATTTCCTTTCTATTTCATATTCCTTATTAAGTCTGCTACTATACAAAGAAAGTAACCTCCCTTGTTAGTTTACTAGGAGAATTACCTCCAATGTTAGGTTTTCCAGAATGGCTATGTACACCAAATACTAGGTTTGCTTATTTACCGGAAAAGTTAAATCCCATGCTAGGTTTGTTAGATTACTAGGAAAGTAACCTCCCTTGTTAGGTGTGCTAGTTTGCTAGTGAAGTTCACTCCCTTGTTAGGTTTGCTAGTTAATCAAGAAAGATACCTCCCATGCTAGGTTCACCATTTTCCAGAAAACTTACATACAATGTTAGGTTTGCTTGTTTACCAGAAAAGTTACTTCCCTTGCTAGGCTTGCTAGATTACTAGGAATGTAACTTCCCTTGTTAGTTTACTGGGAAAATTAACTCCAATGTTAGGTTTTTAGAATTTCTACCACCAATGCTACATTTGCTTGTTTACCAGAAAAGTTGCAAGAATATACCAAGTATCATTGAGCTACCACTTGTAGTTACTGAGAAACTGACCTAATCACAAAAACTTAACATGCTCAGTAGACCGTGAAATTGAGGTCAAGGACAAAAGCCATATGACAGACTGTCATGTACTACCCAAGACCAACCCATATACCAAATATCATTGACCTACCACATATAGTTGCTGAGAAACTGACCTACATGTAATCACAAAAACTTAACATCAAAGTTTACACCGTCGCCATCATACTTTGTACTAGGAAAGTAAATATAACCTCCCTTGATATTAGTTGTGCTAGTTTGCTAGTAAAGTTCACTCCCTTGTTAGGTTTGCTAGTTAATCAGTAAAGTTACCTCCCATGCTAGGTTCACCATTTTACTTTCTATAGAAGGTATGTTAGTTTTCCCTCGAAACCTACCTCCCATGCTAGGTTTGCTAATTTACCAGGAAAGTTACAGCCCATGCCAGGTTTGCTAGGGTCTCAAATGTGGGTATGAAAGTTGCCATTAATTTACAGCCAAAGCAGACTTTTTCCTAATTTTGCATGAACATATACGATTAATATAGTGCACATGTTGTGCATTCAAAGAGAAGAATAAAATTCTGTTGTGAAAGTATATGGTTGCCATTTAATTTTTTTCACAAAATTGCACTTTATAAAGAAAGCTCAAAATACCTTTAACTCAACACATGTTTTTTTTTTGTCCTCAGCCATTAACCTTTAATGGTATCCAAATAAACAACATTCTTATTGCATATCATTGCTGCATCTTTATGCTTTCTAGCCCTTCACAAATATTATTGACAACTGAAAACTTTTTACTTACAAATTTCATGTTTTTCAGAACTATTTGACCAAGGGACCAATTGACCTGGAACTATTTAGTGAGACCTAGATTATAAGGAAATTAACCTTTCTTGTAATGTGTGCTAGTTTCCATGAAACTTACCTCCAATGTTAGGTTTCTAAGTTTCCTGCAAACTTATCTCCTATGCTCTGCTTGCTATTTTACAGGACAGTTACCTACCATGCTAGGTTTGCCAGTTTACCAGGAAAGTTTCTTCCCTTGTTAATGTGTTGTTTTATTCTCAGGTATTTTTCACCAAGTACCTAATTCAGATATAGATGATGGACAGGAGGGTGGAGTTTATGTTGATGGACATGTAAATGATGTCTGTGATGATAGTTTAGATGGAGCAAATATTGTTCACCAGGATGTTTTATCTAATGATACTGTACAGGAAGTGGAAAAGAAACAAGAAGCTCCAGCTGTAAGAAAAGAACTGATCGTAATTAGAGCACATTCAAACAAGATATTCGAGATTTTCTTAATTAAAACCAAAACCAAAAATGATTTGAAACAAAATCAGAAAATTGGCATAAAGCTTATATTTAACTTGGTACAGGAGTCTAAAAACTGTCAGATAGAATTTTCTTATATTTTCATGACTTACACTTTGGAATTAGAGCATGGAAAAAATAAAATAAAAGTTAGTGGTCACTGGCCATATAAGCCTAAAATGTGTCATGTAAAAATCAGCTATTTTGGATGAAATGACAGGGTAAATTAGTGAATTTTAACAAAATTTTAATTGATTTTAGTTACATCACATGGAATTTTTTTTAAATTTTGAAAATAATCAGCCAGTATAATTGTCTTCGATTTGCATGAAAAAAAATTTGGGGGTCACTGAACTTATTTTTGAATAAATGATGAAAAAGTGATCTTTTCCTATTATTTTAATGCAAATTATCTCCCCTTAATAGAACAGGATTTGCTGAAAATGTACAATATTCTGCATGGTTACCCAATAAAAGTGGCATATTTAATGAAATTAAACTATTATATAAGATATTGAAAATCATTTTGTCAACATTGGTAAAGTGAATTCCACATTTTATCAGATGTGCAAGAATGATGCACAGTTTTAAACTCCCGTACTACCTTAATTGTACATATAATTAGCTAACATCACATTCAGTAGACATTCAGTAGCAGAGCAAATAAATGGATATTTTTGACAGTCAAATCTATGATCAAAGCCCTTAGATTGTGAAACAGTGTAGTGTATACCTTAAGACTCTCTATATTGGTTTAATGAACATTAATTTTGAATGTTTGAACGCAAGCATTTGCATGTGATATTGCTACGGTCAACCAAGTGGCAAAAGTTTTACTGAACAGAAGTCAAAGTTTATACCCCAAGCTTACATTCTAAAATGGATCAGTGGTCGTTAAAAAGACACATTGTATACCTGAAACCTTTTCCGTTTGAAATGTATACACTGTGTAGTCTTTTTCGAAGGTAATAGAATGTAGGCGTGGGTTGTAAATCTTGACTTCGATTCAGTGAAAGTTTTGCCACTTGGATGACCTTTGCAATATTTTTATTTGGCAAACACAAGTTGTGAATGAAAGGCATTGGAATTACAGCAGTATATTTTGGGAAACCAGTTTGCTATGCTTCTTTATTGAAACTGTTACAGCTTCATGGTATGTGAAAGATGAGTTGACTTTCCATGTTATAAATCTATTTCTCTAATGATATGTGAGATTTAAACTGGTTCTGACCAGGTGATAAATGTTCATATTCAACTATGAATAACATATTAATAAAGCCTCATGCTATTTCCTGCCCATTCTTGGTGTTGATAATTTATCATTAGAAAAATAAATATCCCAATTATGAACATATTTTATCCACTCTCGATAGTTAAATTTAAAAATTTCAAAAACTCGGCAAGCCTTGCAATTAAAATTTTGAAATTTAAGTATCTCTAGTGGATAAAATATGGTGATGAATGGGATCTTGTGGTGTAATCGATATTTCCAAACTGTAGTTGCAATATTAGAGTGCAATGTTTCTCATACTTTTATTTTTTTGATATGATTGAAAATGTATATAAACGACAGTTTTGACATTAAAAATACAATCTTCCATGTAAAAGAATATTGAGTAAAACTACACACAATTAAGAATTAGCCCTTTTGATCCCTGAAAGCTCAGAAACTGTAAAATTCAAAGAAAAAAAATCCCATCAAAATCTGATCAGTAATGAAGAATTAACATACTTCAGAAAATTGCTATTTTTGGCCCCTTTGACCCCTTATAGCTCGGAAACCGTAAGAGGTATGAAAAATCCACTGACATTTGACAGAAAGCTTATATCAAGAAGAATCTACAGAAAAAAAAATCACTTCAAAATCATAAATTGCAATTTCAGCCCCTTTAACCCTTTCAAAAACGGTAAGAGATACACAAAATCTATTAATATATATATTACTGAGAGCTTTCAACAATAGGAATTCAAAGAAAAAAATCCCATTGAAATCCGATGAGAAAAAGAGATTTTAAATATTTCAGAAAATTGCAATTTTGGTCCCTTTGACCCCATAAAGCACTGAAAGTGTAAGAGCTAAGAAAAATCCATTGACATTCTACTGAAAGCTTATAACAAGAGGAATGTAAAGAAAAAAATCCCATCAAAATCCGATGAAAAATAAAAAGTTTAGAATTATAAAGATTTGCAATTTTGACCCTGTTTGATCCCTTATTGCTCCAAAGGAAACAAGTTATTAAAAATCTTATAGTCAAGTGCTCTGTTAATTGTCGGTAAAGAATCCATTGAAAAACTGCATCAAAATTGCGCTAGAAAGGAAATAATAAAATTTTTGAGATTCACCCTTTTGGGTCCATTTATCTCATGAAACTTGCATGCTATATGAAAACCGTTGACACACTACTGACTGGAAATTTTCTCAAGAGCACACTGAAAGAAACCCCATCAAAATCAGATAAATAATATAAATTCTCCAGGCAAATATGTGAGAACACCCAATTTTGCCCTTTTTGGCCAGTATTTAAAAACAGGAGGGGCCACAAAATCTAAAAAGCAATCACAGCCCTTCTTTTGTGCCAAGAAACATTTTGCTAAAATTTCTTAAGGATTGATCCTGGGGGATTGATCAACTGGAACTTTAGTTATAGACCAGAAAACAAAAGTGTCTACAGATGAGCACCATACCATTATATACGACCTCCAATTTTTAGTGGTCATATAAAAACAAGATTTAAAAGAGGGACAATTTTTGTGAAATTAGCAAAAATAAACACTTTGTCAAAAATTTCGCTTTTTAGCTCACCTGGCCTAAAAGGCCATGTGAGCTATTGCCATCACTTGGCGTCTGTCGTCCGTCCGTCCGTCCGTCTGTCCGTCGTAAACTTTTTCAAAAATCTTCTCCTCTGAAACCACAAACCAATTTTAACCAAACTTGGTCTGAATCATTACTAGGGTATCTAGATTCAAAATTATGTTCGATTAGTCCGAGGACCAAACAACATGGCTGCTGTTACTAAAAATAGCACATAAGGTAAATTGCTATTTTTGGCAAATAATATTTTTTATTTTTTATCAAAGAAACTATAGAAGATAGAGGTAAACGTTTAATTGCAAAAATGTTCAGCATATCAAGATCTACCCACCCTGAAATTTTGGAGAAAATCCAAAAACCCTTGTAGGAGTCTTTTATTTCCAAAACTATAGAAGGTGAAGGTTAAGTGTAAATTGATGAAATGTTTGCCATGCTGTGCTGACTTCAAAAGTGGTGTTGAAAATCGTTCTTTGACCGCCATTTTCAAAATGGCCACCAAAAAAAGGCGGGAAAATTAAACATTGTTCAATTTCAATAAAATTTGGTTTCCAAATAGATATTGATGTTGTGACTTCAAAACCAGTGTTGAAAATTGTTTCTTGACCGTCATTTCAAAATGGCCGCCAAGAAAGGCAGGAAAAATCAACGTTGTCTGATTTCAATGAAATTTGGTTTCCAAATAGGTATTGATGTTACAACTTCAAAACCAATGTTAGAAATTGTTCGTTGAAAGTCATTTTCAAAATGGCCATCAAAAAAGGCGGGAAAAGTTAACATTGTCCAATTTCAATGAAATTTGGTTTCCAAATAGATATTGATGTTGTGACTTCAAAACTGATGTTGGAAATTGTCATTGCCCGTAAATTTACAAAATGATGTTTAGACTTCAAAACTGATGTCGAAAATGGTCCTTAGCAAGAATGTTTTTTGTCAAAAAAGCCAAACAAAGAAATATAGTAAAACATGATCAGACTTTTAAATACAGTTCAAGATATTGGTGGTGTTCCAGCTACCAAAGTTTGAGAGACTGTATAACTTACAATGTAAGCTTGATTGTCGTATTGTGCTTCATAGTTTTCTTCACAATATAAGAAATATGTTAAAACTAGATTATAAAGGGGAACCCCTGCCAAAATTTTTTTATGGAAAGGGGGACTGGAATGTTATGCATTATCTGAATTATAAGGGGAACCCCTGCCCAAATTTTTTTTGAATGATGGTCTGAAATGGGTTGTAATGGATAGTGGGGCTATAAATTACCATGGAAACTGCTGAATCTACTTGCCCAATTGGAACAATACTTGGTGACAACTGTCCATAGTCGGTACCTATCAAAGAATGTGTCTGGTAAGTCTGCATGTATTCCAAGATGGCCGCCAGTGGGGGACATAGTTTAACATTGGACCCTATGGGAAAAACACATTCAAAGACATTCTTCTCTGAAACTACTTGGTCAGTTGGAATCAAACTTGGTCACAATAAGCCTTTAATGGTCTTCGTAAAAAATTATGTCTGACAAGTCTGCACCTCATCAAAGATGGCCGTTTGGGGGACCATTGTTTAACATTGGACCCTATGGGGAAAACACGTTCAAAGATTTTCTACTTTGAAACTTCTAAAAAATGAGACACTTTAACATTGGGTTAATTTAGGCTGCAGTTTATGCCAATCATGGACCAGGTGAGCTATACAGGCTCTTGAGGGCCTCTAGTTACATTATTTAAGAATTAAATAATAATGAATATCAGAGAAAGATTTTGCTATTAGGCTGTTAATACCAGTTATATACATTTAAATAGATGTACATTACAAAGTCATATATTTCTATCTATAGAAAATGTATCTTATATTCTTTACTCCAGAAAAAGAAAGGTGGATGGCCAAAAGGAAAAAAGAGAAAAGAAGTACCAGAAATAGTCGCCCCTAAGGCACCTCCATCTGGGTAAGTATAATACAGTGAATCCTAACAAATATGGGAGGAGATTTGGGTAGACAGTAGCAGAATAAAAAGGTATTTGTAGATCTAGGTTTGTCTTTTGACCCTTTTGATCCATGTGAGCACAACTTCTCATAAATCCATATTATTGGTTTAAACCATACATGGAATAAATGCTATTTACATCATGCTGGTATAAGTTTGTTACTTTGGTGTCAAACTATTATTCAAATGGCTGCCATCCAAGAACTTAGTTTGCATAAGTATCTTGAGGAATATGTAAACAAACACCTTCTTAGGAAGTGCTATGTCAATTGAAAATCATCATTTCAGGAATATGCCCCAAGACTTACTGACCATTACTTAAGACATTATTTTTATGCTGTTCAGTCATCCAAGATCAAATCACATATTTAAGTGAATAGTTCCTGGACATGTCCCTTTCATAATTGTATCCAATGAGCTGGCCTTGGAGCAAAAATCACTGTAACAGCCTGATGTTGGTTATAATGGTTTCTTGATTCTGGCAACATGGTCTGTAAGTCTTGTTCAATTTTCGAACTTCGGGGTATATAAATTGTACATGGAAGTTGAATTTTTATCAAAAAATGTATGACATATTAAAATTTAGACGTCATAACTCTGCAATGTCATTTTTTGGCAGGAAACGTTTTCAAATTGCAATTTTATCAAGTTTTAACAGTGTCACATGACGAGACTTACAGACCCTACTAAAAGCCATTCAATGATCTGTGGAATATCTTGCTTTAGATTTTGATCAAACTATTTTATGGCTTTATACGGAGATGAGATTTGCCAAATACTTTTCATTAGTGAAAAGGGTATCAGTCAGTAAATTTTTGCACTTATTCAGCTATTCTACTTTCTCTTATAAGTTGTGTCATGTCAGCATTCATTTCTTGTCCAGCTGATGTCTGGAATATCGCTATTGCTATGTCTAATTTGAATATCAAATATTCAATATTGATCACTGTATCTTTTTAAGTTATAAGTTAATTTTGAATGCAGATGTAAAATTCTTGTATAGTTATAGACCTTCTAAGAATCATTTTTTAAAACAAACCTTCTGAATAATGATTGTATCTTGGTGAGTTGAACAGGTCAAGTTTGAAATATTTTTATGGCTATGACTTGTGCCTGAAAAAAAATTGTTGGTGTCAAATGTAAAATTGATCTTTCCTACTGACAGACATACTACACAAACTTGACACAATAGTTGTTTGTTTGAATGTGGATGTGTAAATTTACCCAAACCAATTTGATATATAATATTTATAGGTATGTTATGTTTGCAATGCAGAGGCGATCTGAAATCAAACAATCTCATCCAGGAATCCCTTTCCATGAAGTTACTAAACTGTTAGGACAAGAATGGACAGATTTAGATCCAGAAAAGAAACAGGTATCCTGTAATGCTGGTCTATCACATCTTCATATCTTTTACACAAAAATTTAAGGTGTCTCAGTTGTATTATTCCACCATTTTTGTCTAATAATTATTCATTTAGGTTTCATTCATTAAGAAATTTAACAAAATAGTTATTTAAAATGAAAAGAAAGTTCAAATGTATTTTAAATTTCTATTCCTAATCATTTTTATAACATTTTCGTACAAAAACATCAGCTAAAATACTTGAGCTTTAAATTTGTTGCTGGATTTACAAAACACAGAAGTTATTCAAGGTAGATAATTTGATAAAATAATTTAACAAAGATATCACTAGAGAAATTATCATTTTGCAATTTTTCTCTTTTATTTCAATGGTGACCCCTAATTTTTATTTTTTATATGTAATCTACATAATAATAATTAAACACATGCAAAGTATGATAAAATTCTATAATAGATTTTTCAAACTATCGTCTCATATAATCATTTTCCCTATCATTTCTATGTAAAATCCTGAAATTTTCATTTTCAGATTTTGCGCTTAAATGCACGGTGACCCCCAAATTTTATTTTACATTGTGAAAAATAATACAATTATGTTTCTACACAAAAAATTTCACAAAATTCTTTGAAAGGAAATTAATACCCTGCAGACACCTTAAGGAATAGAATGGAAAGTTGTAGACTGAGAGTCTTCAAATGAAACATTACAGTTTAATGATGTTCTGAACTAAGTGGCATGTTTGTAATGATGATTTAGTGACTTCAAACTCCATTCAATCAATCAGCCAGTAAAAGAAGCAATCATAAAATGGATTTGACCAAAAAAAAAAAAAAAACTACAATAAACAGTATGAGCAAGCAGTTATATAAATCGTGAATAACTAGTGATGCAAAGGTAAATAGACAAAAAATAAAAGAAATAATTAGTGAAATAGCATTGTTCATTAGATAATTTGAAACGCTTACAGAAATTTGTTCAGTGCTGCTTCCACAAAAAAAAAGAGATAGCATGCCTAAGAATCTGCCAAAATACTTGCAGGGGATATTTTTTCTAGATTAAAAAAATGGATAATATAATAAAGTTAAAGAAAGATTGATTTATTAAACAAAGCAGGAAATAATACTGACACAGCAACTCTGAACATGATTACCGTATAAGTGATTTTTTTCATGGGACAAAAATTCCACAGTTTCTTCCAAAACTGTTTAATTTTAAGCATTGAAGATGAATATCACTTATGCTGCCCTTGGGCGACAGCTAGCTTAACCCCCAATCAAATACTGAAACCAACTGAAAATGTGTAAGTTGGGGCTGGGGCCGGCAGAACAATACACCAGTTCAGTACCAATATTTACTGGAAAATGTACGGTGAAAACTACAAATATGAAATAATACACAAATTTACAATGTAGCAAATTGAGATTGAATTACGGGGTTTAAACGGTAATAAATATATAAATTACATAATTAACAATTAAAGTTCATGTGTAGAACGATATTAGAAATTAAAGTTACTTGTTGATTGGAGAAATTAATAATGTCCGTGCAATACACAAATGAATTGGAAAGTCCGGTTACACCGCTCCATATAAAATTCACATTTTCTGGAACAATCGACAGATGATTAAAATAATAAAGTTATTATTCAAACATTTGAAGAGTTTGTATATATTTTATAAATGATGATTGAATGCATACGATCGTGGTTTACCACAAACAGAAATGAGCTCCGTGGAACGCGTCCATGTGATTCCTTGTCTAGGCGTGAAAGAAAGTTTAAATCACACACGTATAAAAACACAGGTGTATTAACTATGTATGGAACACCGTAGGAGGAATAATGATTGTGGTAGAAATAATCCGCTAAAAATCAATAGTTGTAGTAAATGAATATGACTTTGTAACTGATGGAAAAAGTTCCATGAATAAATTAACAGAATAAATGTGCCAGGTTTGGCAGTACACTCCCCGTCTGATTTCAATCCTTTGATATCATATAATAGACATGAATGTCAAAGTTACAATAATAATGAACGGTATAATCCAATAAAGTTCTGTGGAACACATAATCCAAATATAAATACGACTTGACTTCACCAAATATCACGGGAAATCCCAATCACAAACGGATATTAATATGTCACAGACAATGAAACAGTTAATTCCATAGTAATCCAACTATATAAAATGAATATATATGTACACAGTTCATAATTGTCCATCTTCTTGGACGGTCATCTTGCTCACGTGAGCACGGAAGTCTTCCGGAAATTCACATTGAACGAAGTGTCACATAAAACAAATAAGTGTCACTATACATATTTACAGTTCTCACATCAGAAGGTCGGATTCACGTCTAACGGGTAACACCACCATATCACACCATTATCCACATCATTCTTCACCATACCATACCATTCCACACCATACCATGCCATTTCCATAAGCTGAAAAGGAAAAGGAGCAGAATGCGTGTCGAAACACACTCAGCAACCCGGTTCATTCATCACAGTCAACCAGATGAACCAGCTCTGTGATAGGCCTGGTGAACACTGTGGCCTTCCCTTCGGATATAATCCGTACTTCTACCTTCCTAACATGCTCATCTTTTCCGGGAAAAACCCTAGTGATAATTCCCAGGGGCCAGTTGGTTCGATGCACGGTCTTGTCTGTAAGTAAGACCACATCCCCTTCTTTCGTATCTCTTGTTGTTGATGTCCATTTCTGCCTTGATTGAAGGAGGGGCAGATTCTCGTTTCGCCAACGAGCCCAAAACGTCTTCGCCAAGGCTTGAACTCGCCTCCATTCCGCCAAGAGGAGATCTTTCTGGCTGAATTCCCCGAGCTTCTCCGGGGAGAAGACGTAATCTACTTTTTGAGTGAGCAATATCGCTGGTGTCAAAATCAGTGGAGCTTCCGGATCGTTTGAAACAGGCAGCAGTGGTCTGGAATTGATGATTGCACTCACTTCGGCCATGAAGGTTTGTAAACACATCGTGTGTCAGGTTCTTGTTGTTGGTGTTTGACAACATGGAGTCCAGAATTCTTCTGGTAATGCCGATCATTCGTTCCCAGACTCCACCCATATGGGAAGCATGAGGTGGGTGAAATACCCAAACAGTGTTCGACTGTTTCAAATAGTGGTTGACTGGTCCTTGCTCCACATTGATGGCTTGGATATGGAGGTCTTTTACTGCTCCAACGAAATTGGTCCCTCTGTCAGACCGAAATATCTTGACTTCACCACGGATTGCGGTGAAACGTCTCAAAGCGTTTATAAATCCAAACGAACTCATCTCTTCAATTAACTCTATATGTACAGCTCTCGTTACAAGGCACGTAAACAGTACGGCCCAGCGTTTGGAGTTTGTCTGTCCACCTCGTGTTCGTCGGGCGACTACGGTCCAAGGACCGAAAACGTCGACACCCACATTGGAAAAGGGAGGTGCTACTTCCAGTCTGTCTTCTGGCAGGTCAGCCATTATCCGGGTTTCTGTTTTGGCACGTAGTTTTCTGCAGGTAACACATTTATGGATGTATGAAGATATGTGGCGCTTCCCACTTGTTATCCAAAGGCCTGATGTTCTAACAGCGCCCTCTGTAAAGTGGCGTCCTTGGTGCTCAACCTGCTTATGACAGTGTCGTATTATCAGTGTTGATAAGTGGTGACCTCCAGGAACAATAATTGGTCTTTTCTTCTTCAATGGTAGGTCTGAGTGAACGATGCGCCCACCTACTCTAAGAAGACCGTTATTGTCCAAGAATGGGTTGAGACCCAAAAGCGGGCTTCTTTTTGGGAGTGTCTGTCCCTTCATGAGTTGATCGATCTCTTCGCCAGTCTGAACACTTCTGATTATCACCATCTCTGCTGCTGATTTCTCATCTTGGACATTATCTGCCGCTGTATCTTTCCTACAGTTTCGTATGAAACGGAGCAGATATAAAGCAACAGATTTCAACCTATTCCAGTCTGAGTATTTTTCTAACCATTTGGTTTCTGGTTCTTGGCGAACCAGATCAAGTTCTGTTTTTAGAATGGTGGCCTTCGTTCTTATCTCCAGGTCACTGTCAGGGTCTACCAAATTATGTGTTTCAACTGTCGTGTTCTGATCGTTGCATTTCAATAACTGTCCAGGCCCCAACAACCACTCAACACCCACTCACATGTGCTGATATCTTGAGCAGGTACAGATCTTGTTGCTGAATCTGCTGGGTTACGTTCACTTTGAACATACTTCCATTGGTCAGAGTCTGAATATTTCCGGAAACGTTCCACCCTGTTGGCAACGTATGTATGGAAACGTCTGATCTCGTTGTTGATGTAGCCAAGAACCACTTTACTGTCTGTATGGTAAGTAACAGTGTCAATTGGAACATCTATTTTGTCTAGCACACATTGGGCTATTTCGACCGCTAATACGGCCGCACATAGTTCTAATCTCGGGATTGTATTCCCACTGGTAGGAGCAACTTTTGCCTTTCCAAAAACAAAGCCAACATTAACTTCGTCATCTCCATTGATTGTTTGTAAGTAGGCTACTGCAGCAATTGCCTTTTCGGATGCATCAGAATATACGTGAAGATCACATACTCTGGCCTTGCTTAAATGGATTACCATTGGTCGTTTGATCCGGAGAGTTTCCAGAGCTTTCAGACTATCTCTCCATGCTATCCATTCTGATGTTATGTCTTCTGAAACTGGTTCGTCCCAGTCTATGGTTTCCGAAATTAGCTTCCTAAGTATCAACTTTCCCTGGATTATTACGGGAGAGAGAAATCCCAGTGGATCAAAGATGCTATTGACTGTCGATAGTATCCCTCCCCTAGTTACTGGTTTTTCGTCATCTGACAGAACGAACAGGAAGTTGTCTGTGTTCACATCCCAGTTCAAACCAAGGCTTCGTTGCAGCGGTTTCTCATCTGCGTCAAGATCCAAATCTTTCAGATTAGATGCCAAGTGGGTTAACGGGAAACTTCCCATTACCTCAGGACTGTTAGATGCTACTTTGTGAAGACGTAGGTTCCCGTATTTCTTTAGGGCGTCCTGTGTGTCTTTCATGACCTTGATAGCCTCTTCCGGTGTCGGACATGAGGTCAAATCGTCGTCTACATAAAAGTCCCTGGTAACGAAGTTTGTCACATGACTTCCGTACTCTTGTTCTGCTGCCTTGGCTGTTTTTCTTAGGCCTAGTGTGGCCATGGCTGGGGATGGACTGTTCCCGAACACATGTACTCTCATCCTGAACTCAATCAGGTCCCTGTCAAAGTTGTTGTCTTCATGCCAGAAGAAACGAAGATAGTTCCAGTGATCTTCCCGCACTATGAAGCAATGGAACATATGTTGTATATCACCAGTTATAGCAATCATTTCTCTCCGAAACCTCATAAGGACACCCAATAAACTATTAGTTAAGTCGGGTCCGCTGAGCATTACATCGTTGAGCGATACACCATCATGCTTTGCTGACGAATCGAAGACGCCTCTGATCTGTTCGGGCTTTTTGGGGTGGTATACCCCGAACAATGGCAAATACCAACGTTCTTCATCTTGATGTAACGGAGGTGCAATCTCTGCATGGTTGTTACTTAGTATCTTATCCATGAACTCAAGGAAATGTTCCTTCTTTGTGGGATTTCTGGCTAAGTTGATGTCCAACAATTTTGCTCTTCTGGCTGCTTGTGGCCTGTTATCAGGAAGAGGTAGTTTTGTTGGCTTGAACGGGAGTGGTGCCTCCCAATTCCCATCAGAGTTCCGTGTGAACTCCCGGTCCATGGTCTTCATAAAAACCTTATCTTCGTGGGACATGGCGATCTTCTCGTCGTCTTTGGTCTGAACGAATATTTCTGGCTGATATCTTGAGATCGGGTCATCTTTAATTTCAAACCCACTCTGGCATGGTATTAGTATAGAAGCTCTACCCGACGGTTGGAGGTGGGTCCTCATCACTTTCACTTCTCGGGGGATGTGTTGTTTGTCAAGACAGGTTTCGCCAATAATAGCCCATCCTAGTCTCAACTGCTGTGCGTACGGTGCCCTAATTGATCCATAAATGCTCCTTTTGACATGGTGAGCTTCAATTAAGTCTCGACCGATGAGTAACATGATTTCACAGGCCTCATCAACTGGTAATATGTGACGTCTTAAACTTTCCAAGTGTGGATAAGCATCCACAATTTCCGGCGTCGGGATTTCGTCCCTATTATCTGGGATGTAATTGCATTCAACCAGTTTTGGCAGCTTCATTTCTGTATCTCCACTCATAGATCGTACAACAAATCCATCACCACGCCTTCCATACGTTGTCTGTTTGCCGGAACATGTAAACATTGTGTAGCTTTCCGGTTTATCTGCCACTTCAAAGATGTCAAAAAAGCTGGGTGAAGCTAGAGAACGATTGCTCTGTTCGTCGATTATGGCATATGTTTTGATGACTTTAGCCGGGTTGTCCCGATGGAAAACATTCACGGGCAAGATCTTTGCACACGACTTCCCAGAGTAGTTCGACTTGCATATTTGGGTACATCTTGAGCTGACTTCTGTATCAAAGTCTTGATTCTCTGATTTACTACGGGTCTCCCCGCCATGCTGTTTTGGGGATCCTTTAGGTTTATCCGTAGCCCTTTTTGTATCAAGATGCAAGGCTGAAGCGTGACTATCGCTGCCATACTCTCCACATTTTACACGGGAAGTACAATCCCGTTTCAGATGACTGTCAGAGTCGCAACATTTAAAGCAAACGTTGTGTTCTCTCAGAAGCTTTCTTCTTTCTTCAAGTGACTTTGCTTTGAAACTCCTACACTCATTCAATGAATGTTTTGTTTTATGAATGATGCAGCGTTCAAGTGTCGACTGACCACTTTGATTGCCTTGAGATGTCTGTTTGTCCACATTTGTCTTGTGTACATTTACCTTAGCACTGGGTGCAGGGGGTCTCCCCGCTGTACTCCTTCTTTGATTCATAGCAGCTGGTTCTAAGTCATAGTTGAAAGCTGGATTGTTTTTAAACTCAGCCATCTCCCTAATGAATGTGGAGAATTCGGTAAAGGGAGTAAACTCCACGTGATGTGTGGCCTGGTACCTTGACGACCTTGTTGACCATTTGTCCTGTAACCCATATGGCAATTTGTTTACAATGGGATTTATCCCAAACGTTGAATCAAAATAAGCAAGTTGGTTCTGAAATCGAGGTTTCAATTTGGTGTATTCGATCTCTGTCAAAATGTTTGACAACTGGAATAGGCGTTTCGGTTCTCTATTCGTTATCTTTGGAAAGCTGTCTAACTTTTTCTTTAATGAATGTTCCACCATCACCGGAGAACCGTACCTGATATCGAGCCTTTTCCACAGTGTATCCAAGCCTTTTGTGGGGTCTTCGGCCGTCGAGTTATTGGACCAGTAAATCTAGTTGTCCCTTCGCTGATATATGGAGCTCGCGGGCAACATACTCGAAATTTGCCCTCCACATATTATAAGACTCTGGCCTTTCGTTGAAGGTTGTCAAACTTTTCAACAGTAGTTCCTTTCGCAGCATGAAGTTTGTCATAGCTGTAACTGAGCTGTCAGGCTAATGGTCGGTTGACTGGCTTGGAAAATTGCACTCTTGTCCAATAGTATTGAAGGTCTGCCCTGGAGTAACCGGTGTAGCTGGTCTAAATTCGAGAGCTTCCCGATTCAACCGTGATTGCACAGGTTGGTAACCATGATCGTCATGCTGTTGATGCTGTGCATACGGCGTTGAAGTGATGCGTGGATACCCGCGATAGCCATGTTGGGTTTCCGTATCTTGTTGTTGGCTAAACTTTACAGTAGTGGTCCTTACAGGAGTTAATCCAATTTGCTGTTGGTCAGTAGGAGTACTCCGAGTTCCTGTTTGAGTAACAGTTGACATGGGATTATTCCCGGTAATTCCATAATTTTCATCAGTCCCATCATGCTCGGGAGTGTTATGTAAATGGGTATTTACAAAGTCTGCTACTCTTTTTAGCAGGTCTTCGGATTCTTCCGGAAGCCCTTGTGATCTTTCCTTCTCATCTTCATCTCGCTCATATGCACGGGCCTCCGCATCAAGCTTGGCAGCTTCCTTGTGCATCTCTAGTATCGTGATTTCGGCTTCATACTGGGCTTGTCGTTCGGCCTCTTTCCGGATCCTCTCGGCATCTTGTTTAGCTTTCTTGTCAGCCTCTTGTGCCTTCCTTACGGTTTCCTGTTGAACCATCAATGCTTTTTTCTGTTCAAATGCAATCATGGCCTTTGCAGCATCAGCTTTTGCTCGTGTTCTTCTTGCCAAACTGGAACCCTTGGATCCTTTTGAGTTGGTTTCGCTACGGTTGTATTTTGAACTCGATGATTTGTTGTCTTGGGGTTGGCTCACACCCCGTAAAGTTGTTATAGCTGACTCAAACATGTGATGTCGAATATCAACTACCGGGGTAGCTACCTTTAGTTCTTGTCTGGCCATGTCTGTCCTCTGGGCGCTCAGGAAGGCAAGATATTCGTCATTCAGTTTTCTATATCTTCTGTATGCTTGAACGATGCTTTGTTCAAGCTCCAGTGCCCTTATCAACTCTGATGGTGGATAGTGAGTCTCCTGAATCAGGGAGTTGCACCTTGACCAAAGTAACTCTCGGTCTTGAGAGTACTTCTCTTGTCTCTGAACGTAGGCTTCCTCGCCCTTCTCCGTAAGACTGCGTGTCCTAAATGCGGGAAGGCCCACCGTAGTTGGAACATCGTCGTGATTTGTTTCTGGGCTGGTGCCCGATGGGAACGTGTCCTCAAAGGTTGGAGTGTCCCTGGTCCCCTGGGTTGGGGTATCCCCTTTTGCCTTATTGTCAGTGGCTGACATGCTTTCACAATTGTTGTGACGTGTAGTACGGGTGCTTCTTGAAGCCTCACTCGCTGGTAGGTTGTGATCTTTTCACTATGCTGCCCCTGGGCGACAGCTAGCTTAACCCCCAATCAAATACTGAAACCAACTAAAAATGTGTAAGTCGGGGCTGGGGCCGGCAGAACAATACACCAGTTCAGTACCAATATTTACTGGAAAATGTACAGTGAAAACTACAAATATGAAATAATACACAAATTTACAATGTAGCAAATTGAGATTGAATTACGGGGTTTAAACGGTAATAAATATATAAATTACATAATTAACAATTAAAGTTCATGTGTAGAACAATATTAGAAATTAAAGTTACTTGTTGATTGGAGAAATTAATAATGTCCGTGCAATACACAAATGAATTGGAAAGTCCGGTTACACCACTCCATATAAAATTCACATTTTCTGGAACAATCGACAGATGATTAAAATAATAAAGTTATTATCCAAACATTTGAAGAGTTTGTATATATTTTATAAATGATGATTGAATACATAGGATCGTGGTTTACCACAAACAGAAATGAGCTCCGTGGAACTCGTCCATGTGATTCCTTGTCTAGGCGTGAAAGGAAGTTTAAATCACACACGTATAAAAACACAGGTGTATAAACTATGTATGGAACACCGTAGGAGGAATAACGATTGTGGTAGAAATAATCCGCTAAAACTCAATAGTTGTAGTAAATGAATATGACTGTGTAACTGATGGAAAAAGTTCCATGAATAAATTAACAGAATAGATGTGCCAGGTTTGGCAGTACATCACTTCTTCTCAATATGTTCTCATTATGCATCACAGAGGAATATGTATATTCAGAAATTAAATAAACATTCATACAAAATGTCAAAATCTAATGTGACTATTAAAGATATATCTTTTATATTCAATAATAATTCTATTGATACCCTAAAACTAACTGGCAAATTTATAAATGAATGTTTCAAGTTAAGAAAAAACTAAAGTCTGTTTGACATATTTCAATTCAAATTGTAAGTATCTGAAACTATATTTTTCATTATTTCTAGTATTTATGATGGTGAAATCAGTAACTGACACCCCACTGTCATGCCATGGTCAACATTGTCTTATATTTTCTTATATTTTCTATGTTAATTGTAATGCCATAACCATTTATTATGAATGTGTTTGAGCAATAAAATATTATTATTATTATTATTATTATTTTAATTTTGCAGGACTGAAATATTTGGAATTACTTATCATTTACTGTGTAAAGTCTTATACAAATTATATATAATTTTTATGACATCAGAATAACTGCTAATAAAGCCAAAATTAAGTTCTCATGAAAATAACCACTTCTTGTGTTTACAGGAATATGTAACTAACTGAAAGATCATTACACACATGGGGTACAGTTAAAAACAAACATTAAATGATTAGTTTTAATTGTCATAAATACAATTTTTAAAAATAATTTGTAGAAATTTCTAGATATAGCAGATGAAGCTAAGAAGAAATATTATGAAGAACTGAAAGTTTTTCGAGAATCTGATGCGTATAAAAATGTAATGAAAAAGAAAAGACAGAAAAGTGCAGAAGGAATGGGTACAAGTATGAATATTGTATTATTATAAAGTCAATGGGTGAAATTTCATAGGAATCTAGTTCTGGTGGTGGAATATATATTTGTGTAGATCCTGTTTGATACTTATAGTTGAGGACAGGGGTATCACAAGCGAGTATTAGCTCTCAGATCTTTTTGTTGCTATAGTATTTCAGCTTATTTTTGCTCACAGTATTTGCTTTAAAAATGTCATATATATTTTTGCTTACAGAATTTCACTAAATTATTGCTATCAATATTTCAGTTATATTTTTACTACCAGTATTTCAGCTATATTATTGCACTCAGTATTTCAGCTAAGTCTAACCTCGATAGGTCGAAGTCAGAGCGACCACGGAAAATTGTTCAAGTTATCCATGGTTCGAGACATCCAAGGTATTGTGATATAAAGAACACACTTGAACATAACATGGTCTTTTTTCATGAAATGCATTTACCATAGGTGTAAACAGTGTAACTGTTAAATTAATGTTGAGAAAAGTCTTAAAATATGTTGATAATAGACAAACATAACAACATCAATGCACAATAAAATTTTAGAATAAACAGAACGTCTTGACAGAAATATCAAACAGTGCGTATTATGTAGTGGGTATCAATTTAAATTTCAAAATGTAACTGAAAAGAAACAAGGCATACAAATATCTGAAGAAATTTATTTGGATTGCTTGGCATTAATTTGAAAAGTTTTGTCTTCAAAAAGAAGCTGTAAGTATAGTCTTCATAATCACAGATCATTTAATTAATAATGTACGCTCAGGTCATTTAAATTCGTTTCGACAAAAGATCAAAGCACAGGACGGTTTAGTTCCGCTTGGCCTTGTTTATCTGACAGGTGACGTTTACAAGCCAGACTTCTAATTAATTAATTAACTAATGACACATTTAAAGGATGTGTAGACAATATATTGGGGATGTTACTGTTCTTTCTCAAATTCATACTTTAAACATATCGAGGTAAAATTGCATTTGAAATTTCCGACTGGACCATTATTTATACTCGAGTTATCTGAGGTTTAAATTAACCGAGTCTGAGTCCTCAGAAGTAAAAATTCCATAATCAAAAGTAAAATTTGCTGGCACAGACATTTTCAAGACAACCGAGTTCGACACAACGAGGTTCGACTGTACTTAAGTTATATCATCACTCACTGTATTTCAGCTGGCAAAATTTATTATCTGTACCAGTGTTATTATACCCCATGCAACAAAGTTGTGGAGGGTATACAGTTTATGACTGGTCTGTCACTCCGTCTGTCCATCAGTCAGTCAGTCCATCCGTCCGTCCGTCCGCCAGTCTGTCATCACTAAGTGGGTACATCATTTGTCTGGATAACTCCTCCTACAATTTTTAAGGTAGGAAATTTTTATTTTGCAGGCTGATTTTGCATATATTGAAGATGTGCTTGCTACTTGGATTTCAATTTTTGCTGATTTTTTACAAAAATATGCATTGTTGAACTTAGTCATTTTTAGGCAAGATAATGCTTTAAGGGTGCATTATTTGTCCGGATAAATCCTCCTACAGTTTTTAAGTTTGGAAGTTTTTATTTTGCAGACTGATTGTGCATATATTGAAAATGTGCATGCTGCTTTGATTTTGATTTTTGCTGTTTTTTTTACAAAAATATGCATTGCCGAACTTGCATTTTTAGGCAAGATAATGCTTGAAGGGTACATCATAGATTTTTCCAGAAATAAGTAATTATACCCCACGCAACGAAGTTGCAGTGGGTATGTAGTTTTTGACTGGTCCGTCAGTCCGTCCGTCTGTCCTCACTAACAGTTTTTCAGTTAGGAAGTTTTTATTTTGCAGACTGTACATATATTGAAGATGTGCATGCTACTTTGACTTTGATTTTTGCTGATTTTTCACAAAAATATGCATTGTTGAACTTAGTTATTTTTAAGTGAGATAATACTTATAGGGTACATCATTTGTCTGGATAACTCCTTCTACAGGTAGGAAGTTTTTTTTTCAGACTGATTATGCATATATTGAAGATGTCGAGCTACTTGGATTTTGATTTTTGCTGATTTTTCACAAATATATGTGTTGTTGAACTTAGTTATTTTTAGGTGAGGTAATGCTTATAGGTTACAGGCAGGTGTAAAGATATAAAGTTTTTATTTTGCAGGATGACTTTCCATCTGTAAGAGATGTGCATGCTCTTTTGATTTTGATTTTTGATAATTTTTAAATAGTGCAGGATTATCCGATATGTGGGGGCGTGGGGTATTTGAGCTTGATCACTAAGGTTCTTTAATTTATCAGAGTATTTCAGCTATAAATATATGTGAAATACTGCTTTTCATAGCTAGGGAGGTAGTATATTGGAATACACTTACTTTTAAACTTATTTTACTGATCAAAAGAATAATAAGATGAGACACAAGTTATACAAGGAATGTTTATCCATCCATCAATTTGTTATGCTGTTTTCCAGTAATGATTGTGCACACATTTACAGTGTAGATACAGAACAGTCCATGCAGCCACAGTGAAAATGCCCAGAAAGTATTACCGGTGGTATTTTGATTAAAGAAAATATACCAGTTCTGTGATAAATTTTGATAACTTATTTATTGTAGATAATGGATTAATTCAAGACTCTTTAGATGACGGTAAAGTTTGTATTGAGGTAGGTTATTAAAAGATTAGTCACTTATCTTTATACTGACATAAGCTGTTATAATAACATTTTAATTGTCTATAGGAAAAGTAATCTGCACAGAAGAAAATTTATATAATAAACGCACATTAGTACTGTTGGGCAAGTTTTGAATTGCCTATACATTGAGATTATCTTAACTCCCCAAATCTTTATCATAGAAAGAATGAAATCTTTCTGTTTTGTGTCTGAGAATAATAGTTTTCTTATACGAAACCTTAGTAAAGATATTGGATATCTTCCACTAGTGTGAGAAATTTCATGTCTTCCCGAGTGAAACGAGGGTAAAAGACGAAAAATATCTCACACAAGTGGAAGATATTGAGATCTTTAATTTCTGTCGAATATAAGGAACTATTTTGCTTGTAAACCAAAGGAAAGCAAAACTTACCATTCCATGTAGAGTTAACTTCTGTGACATCAAATCATTCAGGGAGTTTATTATGGTAAAAACTGTGATGTCGACAAATCTCAATGTTGGATTGGACTTAACCTGTGTAAGACAGCTTCATGTGACCTTTTCTTTTATGGGCTGTCTTACATGGAGGGGCATGGGTGCCCGAGTGATTAAGGAAGTTCTACTACCTATACAACCACTGTAGTCTATCACCACATCGGTGTGAGTTCGCACCCCACTTTGTACATTACAAAAAAGGGGTGCCCTCGACTTACAATCGTAAGTGATAAGGTATGTCAGTCACCTGCCCAAGGTGGGTGGTTCTCTCCGGGCACTCCGGCTTCCTCCACCACTAAACACTGACCATCATGAGATAGCTGAAATACTGCTGAAAGTGACGTTAAACCCCATATCAATCAATCATCTTACACAGAAAACAGCCAATTACGGAAGAATTGTGAATCTTTTAGCTATGCTAGTGTCTGTAACTTGGTGTATTTCACCTGTATAGGATTAACATTACTGTAAGAGCAGGAGGATAATATAGATAAAAAATTCCTTATCCAAACCGTATTCCTTTGGCCTTAGGTTTAATACCTTGTGACACCATAGTCATGTGATTATCTCCTCCAAAGGTTTATTGCCAATAAATTTTGATTGAAATTGCATACAGCATTTAAGCTCGTAAGTTGTTGACCTTAAAGCCAAGATCAATTGAAACTAAAAAATTTGTAGCAACATGTGGCAATATACTGTGAAAATACTATTGTTTGTTGTGTTCCAATTTTTATAGATTTTGTGATTTGCCAAAACCATGAAATTAAATTTCCCAACATAATGCATTTTTCCATAAAAGTTTTAAATGCATAAAATTCGAAACCACAGATTCAGTAACCATGGAATACTGATGTTTATGAAAACAACAAAATTTGATGTCCATGAATACAAGTTCTTCCACAGTACTTAAATGATATGATGAAAATCTACTTTTACTATGATAATTTTGTAAAATCATTCATGTGCATAGTTAAACATTTAAAGGTCAATTTTTATATTAATTTTTTTTTAGGATGAAATGAACAATTTATATTGTGAGATTTGTGACCAGTGCTTTACAAGTTCCCACAATAAAAAAGAACATATGTTTGGTAAACAACATCTTCACAATGTATCATTAGAAATTCAAAAGCAAGAGAAAGAGAGAGAAAAACAAAAAGAACAATTAAATGTGTCAACAGAAGATTCCGACAGTGAACCAGTTCATTCAGATAAACCAGTAGATATCCAGGGATTTCTTAACTCATTCAGAGCACAAAATCATGGTAATGTATACAGCAAAGATATCGAGGGATTTATTATATAAATAAAAAGTAATGTGATAACCTAAGTAATATCCTCTCGCCCTTCAGTCATCCATCTGTCTGTCTGTCCTTCCATCTAAGGTTTGCATCTGAAAAGTAAATAAAATAACGTACTATCTTCAAACTTGTCATTTATGTTGTTTTTTGGGTTTCTGTTTTCTAACTTACAACTTGTGTATCATGAAATGGACCTAAACTCTGTCTGCAAAATATTTTACAAACTACAACTAATTTAAGTATTTTTCAAAAATGTACATATAGTTCCAATATATAACATATGTAACTTGTATATATAAGTTAAATATAAATTAAATATTGAGTTCCAAATCACCTCAGGAGAGGAAATAATTCATATGAACTTTTCAAAGAATGTCAAAATCCCCTACTGCTTTATGAATAAAGATTTGGAATAATTTTTTTTTGATACAATTGCAGAATACTTAAGGCAAAAAAGGAAAAATCTAGAATAAAAAATTTCAGAAGCAATTCAATGCAGATGTAACAAACATGTGGACAATATGACAAATATAAATAAACAAAAGTGAATGAGAAAGGCAGAAAACTAACGCAATAGCAGAGTGAATTCACAAAACAGTATTTGGCAACAACAATCAATATTTATAGATTGATACACATTTAGAATATTTTTGAGAAATAATGAAATAAGATTAGTTGTAAGTGTTTTAAAATACAAAGTAGTGTTCACACATAATGAGTTTAAAAAGGGATAATAATTAAAATTTATTAATAAAGGTAATACATGGGCACCCAATTGGTAATACATTCTTTTACTTTGATATTCATTGTGAAAATAGTTATCCCCCCACTTAGCGAAAGCGGGGGGATTATGTAATGCAGTCCGTCCATATGTACGTACGTACGTGCGTTTGTAATGCTCCCCGATAGCTCTGGAACTATAAGAGATACAAATTTGAAACTCGGCACCATACTAGAGTATGATCAGAAGTAGCGCACTGTGGAATTTAGGTCAAACGCCCTAGGGGCAAATTATGGGCGAAAACGAATTTTCGCAATATCCAATAATTGAATAAATTTCCAAGGCCATTTGGGCTAGAAAGTTGAAACTCGGATATGGACTCACTTATTATGTAGCAACTTCACAGAGGGTGTCGGAACTTTGGTATGACCCCTCAGGGCATGGCCTCTAGGGGGCTCAAAAAACGAAAAAATCGATTCTGCTGGAACTCCTCTTACACCTTAAATTGCAGAAATCTTGTAATAAGGGTATAAGTAACACTATAAAAGTTGTCTGTGCCGAAGGTTTCGGAATTTTGAAATTTGCCCTCAGGGCGGAAAAATGAGCGAAAATGTATTTCGAGATATCCAGTAATAAGCGAAATCTTCTGAAGTATTCATGTTTGGAAGCTGAAACTTTGTATGCAAGTTCAATTATATGCATCTCATTTACTGATGATTGCGGACTTTTGGTATGACCCCTGGGGGCATGCCCTTAAGGGGCCAAAAAATGTTAAACAATTAGTACTCATCAGAACGACTGGAACTCTATGTATAATTTCGATTTTGTGGTTTATATTTTCATGAGGTATTATTGGAATTGCTCTTTGAATACATTCTAAGCTTTTGGAATTTAGACCCCGGTGCCAAATTTGGTAAATTTCCTGAAAATGTCAAAGACTAATAATTTTTGAAATTTCAACATGAAGTTTTATAATTAAGCAATATTTTAATGTCATCAGCTAGTATGAACACTAGGATTCCAAAAATAAGATTCTTATTTTGGTAAATTTCCTGAAACTCTCAAAGACCAATTATTTTTTGGAATTTTACCTAGCAACCAATTCTTTTTTGATGCCTTATAGTTTTAATATTCATTTTCAATGGTCAGATTGCAAAAAACCTTGATTCTAATTTTGGTAAAGTTCATGAAACTCTCAAAGACCAGTTATTTTTTGGAATTCTACCTAGCAACCGTATCTTTTTCAATTATTTAGAGTTATAATGATGAATTTCAACTGTCAGGTTAAAAGAATCTTTGATTCTAATTTTGGTAAATTTCCTGAAACTCTCAAAGACCCATTATTTTTGGGAATTTTACCTAGCAACCATATCTTTTTTTATGCCTTATAGATTTAATAATCATTTTCAATGGTCGGATTGCAAAAAAATTTTATTCTAATTTTGGTAAAATTCCTGAAACTCTCAAAGACCCATTATTTTTTGGAATTCTACCTAGCAACCATATCTTTTTCAATTATTTAGAGTTATAAAGATGAATTTCAACTGTCAGGTTGCAAGAATCAATGATTCTAATTTTGGTAAATTTCCTTAAACTCTCAGCAACCATATCTTTTTTGATGCCTTATAGTTTCAATGATGATTTTCAATAGTCAGATTGCAAAAATCTTTGATTCTAAATATGGTAAATTTCCTGAAACTCTCAAAGACCTACTATTTTTTGGAATTCTACCTAGCAACCATATCTTTTTCAATTCCTTACAGTACTGAAGATCATTTTCAATAATCAGAGTGCAAAGGACTGATTCTAATTTTGGTAAATTTTCTGAAACTCTCAAAGACCAATTTCTTTTTTGGAATTTTACCTAGCAACCATATCTTTTTTGATGCCTTATAGTATCAGTGATCATTTTCCATTGTCAGATTGCAAAAATTTTTGATTCTAAGTTTGTTAAATATCCTGAAACTCTCAAAGACTCATTATTTTTTGGAATTCTACCTAGCAACCATATCTCTTTCAATTCCTTACGGTAAAAATGATGATTTCAACAGCCACGTTGCAAAAATCTTTGATTCTAATTTTGGTAAAGTTCCTGAAACTCTCAAAGACCCATTATTAATTGGAATTTTACCTAGCAACCATATCTTTTTGGTGTTTTACAGTTACGATGATTAATTAAGTTTCAAAAACACTTGTCTTTTTTTACAAGGGGAGGGAGTCTATAAAGGGGTAGCGGGGGATCGCAATCTTTGGTTGGCTGTTTTACATTTTATTAAAATTCGTAACTTTATGGGAAAATTGGATCTATGAATTAGTATTATTTCTTACAATACAATTAGCCAATCTTGTTGAATTTGCTTTTCTCAATTTTACATACAAGATACTAATAACTTTATTTCTATTTATCCTTATACTTTTGTAGACCGGGAACAAGAAATTTCTAGATTGAGACTCGTAGTTAAATCAGCCCGAGAAGTAAATTCATCACTTTATAAACAGTTAGAGGAATTAAAGGTAATCCAATTGTTTAGTTGATATTTATTTTTAAGCATTAATGTTATGTACATTATAGTTTTCTGGGAATATTATAAATATAAAAAATAACTACTTGTAATCAGATAATGAAAATGAGATGATATAGATTAAAGAATTAATGTACTAGATGCATATGACAAAGTGAAAAAAGTCTCAAGTCAAGTATTAATCTCTATCATATTAAGCCACAGGCATATAGTTAATTTGTAGGTTCTCATCACTTAACACCAAAAATAATATACAGACAGAATGCTTTTATATTTTATTCACATTTTAAATTAAATAAGATTCTAACAAACATTGAGGTCTTCTTCAGGACCCCCAATTTTAATTTTATTTTTTGTATGCTCCCATAACAAAGTATTTCCTCTTTGCAGGACATAATTTGTATGTTTCAACATAGTTGCGGCCCTTTTTAGGAGGTGTAAGTTTGAAACACTCGTAATTTACCGTCCAATGCCTATAGAAGAAGATCGAGTGATCCAAGTAACATATTGGAATCCCTTAACTTCTAAAAGAATGCTTCAGCCCAGGGATGAATAATGTTGTGTATTTTTCCCAAATGATAATACAAATTATTTGGAATGGATGTGTAGTATCCACAACATGGGATATTGTGATCCCATACGGAAAATCCCTTTCATCTTCGGACACCTCTAACTTTATCGCTCATTTTGAAATGGAAGTCTGCAAATGTCCTGAAGTTGCACCTCCTCCAAAGGGAAGTAAATATTGGAAACAAGTATAAAAGTAACAGAAATATCTGACACTTTTTAGACCCCCTTAGCACAACACAAATAATTGGTGCAATCTTCTAAAATCTCCATACATTTAAAGTGAAAAATCATGCAGCATGCCCATTTGCAATTCATGTACATTATAAAACATACAAATACAATTTCACAAATCAAAACATGCATGTACGTACATTTGAAAAATTGATCATTGAACACTGTGGTTTTAATTAAAGATTAAAATGTATTGTTCAAATCAAAAGTGAAAGGAAAATTGTTGTCGGCATATGTCATGCAACTTGATAGGTTAATTGCTAAGCCGTTTTAAGTAATGGTATGCATATGTACCCTCAAAAAAAACCTTGTACCTCCAAATTAGAATTCAAAGGGTACATGTACCCAACTGCAAAAAGCAGTGGGCATGCTGATCATGAACACATTTGTATTTAAATTTGTTAAAAATTTTCCCTGATGTGGGATAACTTATTTCTCAATACAGATATGCACTCTATAGCTTTGAATGAATGTATATTTCTAATTTCAGTTATACCAGAACAGATTAACAGATGAAGTAGAAACTAGTAAACAATATTGTCAGAACATTATAAGTCAGACAGAGACTTTAAAAATGATATCTAGTATGTTTGGCGCTATGTTTGGTGTCATAAACTTTGAAGTATAATGAGAGTTACCAAGAGCTTGTCAAAACACTAAAAGTCAGAGACTTTAAAAATGATATCTAGTATGTTTGGGCTATGTTTGGTGTCATAAACTTCGAAGTATAGTGAGAGCTACCAAGAGCTTGTCAAAACACTATAGGTCAGACAGAGACTTTAAAAATGATATCTAGTATGTTTTGGGCTATGTTTGGTGTCATTAATTTTGAAGTATAGTGAATGTTACCCAGGGCTTGTCAGAGCATAAACCAGACAGAGACGTTTCAAGTGTGTTTGAACAATGTTTTGCATCATAATTAACATCTGTAGAGGAAAGGAAATAAGCATATTGTTAATAAGTCTTTTCATAGTGATAAAGATCGTAGTGAAATCAGTAACTGTTGGACCCATAAATTGGCCATAATAGAACAACTACAGTTTTCCTCGTTATATAGCCCATCTTTAACAGCGGTCCCTCACTTATGGCCAACCATTTTCAAAGTCCATTTTTCAAAAAATTATAAAGATTCTATGTACTTTATTCCCTCACTTATTGTCAAAATTTGTCCTAGTCCCAAAGGTGGCAATATAACAAAGGTGCACTGTATTATTAGTCCCCTACCGGCAATAGCTGAAGGGGACTTTAGGTTTGCACTCCGTCTGTCTGTCAGGTCCGCATCAGTTATCCACACTTTTTAGCTCACCTGGCCTAAAAGGCCATATGAGCTATTGCCATCACTTGGCGTCTGTTGGCGTCCGTCGTCCATCTGTCTGTCCGTCCGTCGTAAACTTTTTCAAAAATCTTCTCCTCTGAAACCGCTTGGCCAATTTTAACCAAACTTGGCCTGAATCATCACCAGGGTATCTAGATTCAAAATTGTGTTCGATTAGTCCAAAGACCAAACAACATGGCTGCCATTACTAAAAATAGCACATAGGGGTAAATTGCTGTTTTTGGCAAATAACTCAAAAACCATTACAGATATCAAAAATATGATGGAGTAAAAGTGATCAACATGACAAGATCTACCTGCCCTGCAATTTTGAAGAAAATCCGAAAACCCGTCTTGGAGTTATTGCCCTTTTTCTGTGAAAATTTCAAAATTTTGATATTCTTAATTTTTTATCGCAAAAACTATAACAGATAGAGGTCAACTTAAAATTGCAAAAATGTTCATATCAAGATCTACCCACCTTGAAATTCTGAAGAAAATCTGACTACCCATATAAGAGTTTTTGCCTTTATTGGTCAAATTTAAGAAATTTGATAATTTTTGTCATCAATTTAAAAAATCTTCTCCTCAGAAGCCACT
>MJUU01026716.1:46591-57996 GCA_002080025.1 Modiolus philippinarum
AATGGCTTCCACAAAAGGCGGGAAAATTCAACATTGTCTGATTTCAATGAAATTTGGTTTCCAAGTGGATATTTATGTTGCGACTTCAAAACAGATGCTGAAAATTGTTTGTTGACTGCCATTTTCAAAACGGCTGCCAAAAAAGGCTGGAAAATTAAACATTGTCCAATTTCAATGGAATTTGGTTTCCAAATGGGTATTGATGTCGCAAATTCAAACCAATGTTAAAAATTGTTCGTTCAAAGCCATTTCAAAATGGCCACATAAAAAGGCGGGAAAATTCAACATTGTCCGATTTCAATGAAATTTGGTTTCCAAGTGGATATTGATGTTTTGAATTGATATTAATAATTGTTGGCTGACCGCCATTTTAAAAAGGCTGCCGAAAAATTCGGGAAAATTCAATACTGTCTGATTTCAATGAAATTTGGTGTCCGAGAGGATATTGATGTTGCGACTTCAAAATTCGTGTTGAAAATTGTTTGTTGACCGCCATTTTCAAAATGGCTGCCAAAAATTCAACATTTTCCTATTTCAATGAAATTTGGTTTCCAAATAAATATTGATGTGGTAACTTTAAAATATGGTTTTGAAAATTGTTGTTGACCCCCATTTACAAAATTATGTCTCAACTTCAAAACTGGTGTCGAAAGTGGTCATAAGCAAGTACATTTTTGTCAAAAAAGCGCAACAAAGAAATATAGTAAAACAAGATCAGACTTTAAATACAGTTCAAGATATTGGTGGTGTTTGAGCTAACAAAGTTTGAGAGACTTAAGTTCAACTGTATAACTTAAAATGTTAGCTTCATTGTGGCAACTGAAAGCCAGGTGAGCGATACAGGCTCCTGGGAGACTCTAGTTTTCTTACCCGTTGCAGGCATTGTTCTGATATTTTGTATGTGAGTCTACCTTAATGAGTTACAGATCAAGTATAAGTTTGGTTCTGGTCCACTGATTTTTGATGGAGTTATGGGTCTTGGACTTAGAAAATTTTAAAATGTCAGTTTTCCACACTTTTTTCCTAAATCATTGCAGGTATTGATCTGATATTTTGTATGTGAGTCTACCTTAAAGAGTTACAGATCAAGTTTAAGTTTGGTTCCAGTCCACAGATTTTTGACGAGTTATGGGCCCTAGACTAAGAAAATTATAGTAAAATGTCAATTTTCTGCACCTTTTTAGCTCACCTGGCCTAAAAGGCCATGTGAGCTTGTGCCATCACTATGTGCTGTCGTCCGTCTGTCTGTCCGTCAACAATTTAAAAAATCTTCTCCTCTGAAACCACTGGGCCAAATGTAACCAAACTTGGCCTGAATCATCACCAGAGTATGGCTTCTCAAAATTGTGTTCGATTAGGTGGTAGGTGAAACAACATGGCCGCCGTTGCTAAAAATAGAACATAGGGGTAAATTGCAGTTTTTGGCCAATAACTCGAAAACCGTTACAGATATCAAAAATCTGACAGGAATGAAAGTGATCAGCATAGGAAGATCTACCTGCCCTGCAATTTTGAAGACAATCCAGAAACCCATCTCAGAGTTACTGCCCTTTTTCCGTAAAATTTTCAAAATTTGTGCATTTTTTATTTTTTATTTCAAAAAGTGTAACAGATAGAGGTCAAGTGTAAATTGCAAAAATGTTCAGCATATCAAGATCTACCCACCCTGAAATTTTGAAGAAAATCCTTAAACCCTTGTAGGAGTTATTGCCCTTTTTTCACCAAATTTTTTAAATTTTCGTATTTTCATCTATTATTTTCAAAACTATAGAAGATTAGGGTTAAGTGTAAATTGATGAAATGTTTACCATGCTGCGGCGACTTCAAAACTAATGTTGAAAATTGTTCCTTGACTGCCATTTTCAAAATGGCTGCCAAAAAAGGCGGGAAAATTCAACATTGTCTGATTTCAATGAAATTTGGTTTCCAAGTAGATATTGATGTTGCGACTTCAAAACCGATGTTGAAAATTGTTTGTTGACCGCCATTTTCAAAATGGCCACCAAAAAAGGCGGGAAAATTCAACATTGTCTGATGTCAATGACATTTGGTTTCCAAAAAGGTCTTGATGTCGCAACTTCAAAACTGATGTTAAAAATTGTTCGTTGACTGCCATATTTAAAATGGCTGCCAAAAAGGCGGGAAAATTCAACATTGTCTGATTTCAAAGAAATTTGATTTCTAAATAGATATTGATGTTGCAACTTCAAAAACGATGTTGAAAATTGTTTGTTGACTGCCATTTACAAAATGACGTCTTGGCTTCAAAACTGGTGTCGAAAGTGGTCCCTAGCAAGAACATTTTTTATCAAAAAAGCCCAACAAAGAAATATAATAAAACATGATCAGACTTTTCAAGTTCAAGTTTCAGTTCAAGATATTGGAGGTGTTCAACCTACGAAAGTTTGAGAAACTGAAGATCAACTGTATAACTTTCATTGTTACCTTGATTGTGGCAACTGAAAGCCAGGTGAGCGATACAGGCTACTGGGAGCCTTTGGTTCTAAACTGTTGCAGGTATTTATCTGATATTTTTTATGTGAGTCCACCTTAATGAGTTACAGATGAAGTTTAAGTTTGGTTCCGGTCTGCTAATTTTTGAGGGACTGATTTTTTGACGGAGGTATGGGCCATGGACTTAGAAAATAATATTTTATTATTTTTTTTGCTAGTGTAATAAAGCCTTGCCCTACCAGTAGGGGACTTGGTATTGCCTTGCAATACTATCCACACCTGTTATTATACCCCTGCTCCGAAGGAGGGGTATACTGTTTTAGCTCTGTCCGTCAATCTGTCCGTCTGTTATTCCGTCCATCCGAGGGGGGTACATGGATTGTCCATGCAACTCCTCCTACAGTTTTTATGCTAGAAAGTCTTTATTTTGCAGATCATTTGAACATATATTAAAGATATGCATGTGGTAAGGATTTTCATTTTGGATAATTTTTGTCAAAAATATACATTGTTGAACTTCATCATTTTTTAGTGATTTTGTGATAGAGGGTAAATAGTTTGTCTGTGCAACTCGTCCTACAGTTTTGATGCTAGGAAGTTTTTATTTTGCAGATAATTTGTACTTATATTGAAGATGTGCATGTGGGAAGGATTTTGATTTTGATGCATTTTTGGAAAAAATACACATTGTTGAACTTCGTCATTTATTGGGTGAATTATTAATAGAGGGTACACAGATTTTCCGCACAACTCTTCCTAGAGTTTTGATGCTAGGAAGCTTTTATTTTGCAGTTCATTTGTACCTATATTGAAGATGTGCATGTATGTATTTTGATTTCGGTTCATTTTTTTTTTTTCAAATATATACATTGTTCAACTTAATTTTTTTGGTGATTTAGTAATAGAGGGTACATAGTTAATCTGTGCAACCTAGAATAACATGTGTTTAGCGGGGGCATCATATGTGTCTTACAGACACAAATATTACTAAAAAAATCCCAATTTGATTCAACCTTGCGCGGGGGCATGTCATCCTCTAGTTTACTTTTGTTTTCAAATTGTTACTTTTTCGTCCAGTTTTTCTGAGGAACTGCACATGACAGCTACTTCATATTTGGTATGGAGCTTCTTTGAAGGGTCCTATACTGCATCTCCCTTTTTCAGCCATATTGCTATACTACTTTCTGTTTACAAACTTTATGATTTATTTTACTTTCATTTTCCAAGTTGAACTTTTTCGTCACTCTTTTCATTGGCAACCACACATACAACTGTGTAAATGCTTGTATTGTGTCCACACACACACTTAATTTTGCACTTACCATATTGATTCAGGGTTCAATGAGCGGGGGTATAACTGGCTACCATTCGGCGACAGCTCTTGTTCATAATAATTTGCATTTTGATAGAGATGTGAAAATAAGGTAACCATTTGACCATATGATATGAAACAATTGATATTCTAATTTTGTAATTGGGGACAGTTTCAGGTTACTGCAGGCATTTCCTAAAGCAGTCGTATTTTATTTTATCAACAAAGACTGGACCATAATTACATCAGGTGACTTGTTTATTGGGGCAGCAATATATACTGCAAATAAATTAATTAAATAGGACATCAGTGAAATGTGACATGTGTGGAATAGATATAAAGCTTGGTTTCAGTGGTTTCGCTCTTACCTTAAATTTTCAATTGCTATTGAGTTTCTACCAGACACTTCCATAATAGAAGTGAGGTTTGGTGAGCTATAAACCCAGTTAAACCCACCCTGTACCAAGTCAGGACTATTTCAGTTTACAATTTTTCCGTTGTTTTGCACCTATTTTGTATTTTAGCCCTTTGGATTTTGAAACCTCTGTTCAATAGTTTTGGTGTTGCCTTTATTGAGAAGCCGAAAATATAATCTTTTTCACTGGATTGTAAGGTTTGAAAAATTACAGAAATGAAACCTTTGAAGGTCAATCCAAAGGTGTAAAAAATTAATGTTAAAAGAATAAATCTTTTAATACATGAATAAAGATATTTGTATAATGATTTGCTTCAAATGTTATTCTAATATGAGAACAATGGAAACCATGACGACCAGCCATATGTAAATCTCCAATAACATTATGAGCGACGTCACAACAGTCTTTATGCTGAAACAGACAACGTCATAATGTGTTTTGTGCACAAAAACGTCAGTAAATCTTATGTAATAGCTGTCATTACCGTGTACACTATAGGTACATCCAGATCATTAAATGTCATATTAGAATCGAAATAATTTATGTTCGCCGATGGTTTGTAGTCGATTTACATATGGGTGTCCATTATTTTCGTTTATTTTACCACTCACTACGCTCTGGGTACAATATTAACGAAAATAACGGCCATCCATATGTAAATCTCCAACAAACCACCGGCGCCCATGAATTATTTCTTAAATCATTTATAAAGGGTCATGTTATAAATATATATGCAGCAGCGATTTACCCAGTTTTCCACAGTTTGATAAATGTAGTTTTGTCAATGGCGAAAATAGACAATTTCTTGTCACTTGAGAGGTCACATCATGATCCCCAATGATGTAATAAATGTCTGTGCATTGTCATGAAACAGTAGTCTGCATTAAAGTTGCACCTTAAATCTGTGTGCATGAATATTGTAAAATATTTTCATAATAAGTAATATAACTAAAGAGAAACATTTGTCTCCCTTTACCAAGTTAGTTACAGTCAAGTGGAGATAATTTTAATTTCAATATCAAAAGAGGCAATTGATATAATAATTGAAATTATCTCCCCTTTGACAATATAAAACTAACTTGGTAAAGAGAGATAATTGACAAATGTTTCTCATTGAATTTGATGAATATCAATAATAATGTCATTTGTTTTTAATAATGCAGTAAATCAAACTTGTGCTGGAATTGTTTGTACTATTGCCTTTTTTCAGCACTCTTTACACCGATATTGATATTCATCATAGTCATTGAGTCATACTATAAATATCAGAGAAAGATTAATATTGTAAATTGCCCCTTTTACAATAGCTGTGAAAGGCCAAATTTTTTCTTGCACATTTTAATGGAGACACAAATTTTTGACATAACAATCTGTGTATAACAGTTCCTGATGTCATTCTGACATGGAATTTCTGTCCTGTTTTTCACTTTTCCTGAAAAGTGTGAGAAATACATTTCTCCTCTCTAGAGAGAACGTTGTTCTCGACAAGTGATTAGTTGAAATTCAATTATGATGTCAAATATGTGTGCTGTTTTCCGACTTTATCATTGTGGGACCATGAAAAAAGATGACCATGTCTTATGACATAACGCTCAAAGAACAGATTTATTTCAGATCATCAAAAAAGAGGGGTCAGCTTTTTGTCCAAAATATCCTTAAAACCATCAGAGAAACATAATCCACAACCGTATCACGTGAGAAATGACATTTCTACACTCTATAGTTAAATTTTCAAATATTTTAACACTTAATAGCAAGCATCGCATTTAAAAATTTGAAAACTAAATATCTGAAGTGTAGAATTGTGATTCTCACTTAGGTTTTTGTGGATTCTATATGTATCATATCTTCCTATTAGGTTATTTATGAAATCAAAATATTACACAGATAGTAAATCATAGATACTCATAATGGCCTATATGATTGTGAAATGAAAAAATGCTCAAAAAGAAAAATAACATCTTCACACTGTCATCAAAATTAAATGGTAAATTGTTATAGACTTATCACTAATAATTTATTTGTAAGAGTTTTGTGAAAATGGCTGCAGACTTTTTCCCTGAAATTGTATTTTGGCTGCAAAATCTCAAACTGATAGAAAAACAAATACTGTGTCTACTCCATCTCGCCCAACCCCTGCACCCCCCCCCCCAAAAAAAAAAAAAAAAAGAAATAGATAGATAGCTCCTCAGCTTTCATGAAATGTTGTGAATCAAAATAAAAATGTTTAACATGACAAAATCATGTACACTGTATTCCTGTATTCCAGATTTTGTATATAATTTGTGATCATTGTTATTGTTATGGATATATAAATAAATGAAATATAAATAACAGTGTATTATTTGGATGTTGCCTACCTAGCATTGTGAATCTTTTCTTTGCCAAGCCTTTGTTATATATAAGGTCATAATGAAATAATTTCTGGATTGTAGTCCAACCTAAAATTAAGGGCAGTTGGGTGAAATTTATTTTTGATTTTGTATCAGATATTGTATAAAATGTTGTAAGTTTACAAAATGGCAACAGTTGTATTTTCAGGCTATGAAAAATTTTGGGCATGAGGAGATGAGAATCTAGTATTTTTCTTTCACCTGCAAAGAAAAGTGGCAGATGTGAGATATATGGGCATGGATTGTATCTTCAAAGATGTGACATTTTTAGTCACCTCAACAAAGTTGAGGAGGACTATTGGAGTACCCCCGGCGTCCGCGTCTTCGTCCGCGTCCGCATTTAGGTATATATCTTGGTAACTATGAAGGGTAGGGTCATCAAACTTTGTGTACAGATGCATCTTGGGCCATCTCATAGCCTCCAAGAAAATTAGGTCTCTTTGACCTATATTTTCTGCTTGACTGGCTTTCTTTTCAGGTCTGAGTTGAAATCTCAGTAACTGTACATTGTAGGATCATCTAACCTTGCATGTGCATGCATCTTTGACGGTAGGTCAGCATCCAGGCAAAATTAGGTCACTTTGACCTATATTTTCCGCATGATTGACTTACATTCAAGTTTACGTCCGAGTTCAGATCTAAGTAACTGTACATGGTACAATCATCTAACCTTGCATGTTCATGCATCTTTGGCGTTATGTCAGCATCCAGGCAAAAATAGGTCACTTTGACATATATTTTCTGCATGATTGACTTACATTCAAGTTTACGTCCAAGTTCAGATCTAAGTAACTGTACATGGTACAATCATCTAACTTTACATGTGCATGCATTTTTGGCGGTAGGTCAGCATCCAGGCAAAATTGGGTCACTTTGACCTATATTTTCCGCATGATCAACTTACATTCAAGTTTATGTCCGAGTTCAGATCTAAGTAACTGTACATGGTATAATCATCTAACCTTGCATTTGCATGCAACTTTGGCAGTAGGTCAGCATCCAGGCAAAATTAGGTCACTTTGACATATATTTTCCGCATGATCGACTTACATTCAAGTTTATGTCCGAGTTCAGATCTAAGTAATTGTACATGGTACAATTTGACCTACATTTTCAGCTTGACTGACTTACATTCAAGTTTATGTCAAAGTTCAGATCTCTGACACTGTACATGGTAGGATCATCTAATCTTGCACATGCATGCATCTCTGATAGTAGGTCAGCATCCAGGCAAAATTAGGTCACTTTGACCTACATTTTCCGCTTGACTGACTTACAGTCAAGTTTATTTCCCAGTTCAGATCTTGGTCACTGTACATGGTAGGATCATCTAACCTTGCACATGCATGCATCTCTGATGGTACGTCAGCATCCAGGGAAAATTAGGTCACTTTGACCTACATTTTCTGCTTGACTGACTTACATTCAAGTTTAGGTCCCTGTTCAGATTTCGGTCACTGAACATGGTAGGATCATCTAACCTTGCACACGTATGCATCTCTGATGGTAGGTCAGCATCCAGACGAAATTGGGTCACTTTGACCTACATTTTCTGCTTTTGTGACTTCATGTCAGGGATCAGATCTCAGGTACTGTACATGGTAGGATCATCTTGCATGTGCATGTGCATGCATCTGTGATGGTAGCTCAGCATTCAGACAAAATAAGGTCACTTAAACCTACATTTTACGCATGAATGACTTACAATAATGTATACATCCGAGTCAATTGGTTGCTGCGACAATGTGCCATAATGAGGCGAACTTTGTAATCGTTGATTACCTATGTTTTACATGCAAATTGCATTAATATAGTTACAACTCAAACCTATGCATAAATTATACTCAAACTTCCAGTTATGCATGAGCAAGCAAATTAAGTTTTTACTAACATTTCATACAGCTTGAACCAGAATTGTAACAACATGGTATTTGACTTGTAGTTGTGTATATTTCACGGCCAGATGGTGCTGTTGACCACTAAGTTTGGCATGAACAAGCACATGAATTTTTGCATGCAGTTAGTACAGCCTGAACCAGCTTTACTGGCCACTTAATATTTGTGATCCATTTGTAACTGTAGGTCATAGGATCATGAAACCTTGCACAGGCATGCATCTTAAATGGTAGGTCAACATATTGACCTACATTTCCCAATCTATTGACTTGTATTTAAGTTTACTTCTAAGATTAGATTTCAGTCCATGTGTTTGGTAGGATCATCTAACCTTACACCCTTACACATATATGCATCTCTAATGGTAGGTCAGCAGCATGGCAAAATTAATGGCAGGATCATTTTACTTTTCATATAAATGTACCTGGGATGACAGGTCAGCAGTTTTACCTACATTTTAATTGATGTCTAGGTTCAGAACCAAGCAGCTACTTTTGTATGGTAAAATCATCTGCATATCCATTCATCTTTTACTGGAGGTCAGCATCCAGGCAAAATAAGGTGATCATGTGAGGTGAACTTTGTCATCATAAATGTATAAGAAAATTGTATTGATTTGATCTGCACTGAAGAGACATAAGTTGTCAAAATGCGAATATGCAGAAACAAAATTAACAGTAACTTTAGTATTTTGTTATTTATTACCACTGGGCCAATGCCTCTGCTGGTGGACTGTTAGTCCCTGAGGGTACTCACCAACCCAGTAATGGTAGTCAGTACTTCGGTACTGACCTCACCCAGAAATCGATTTTGTTTTGAAACTTGCAATATCTAAATTTTACAAAATTCTGTTTAAAACTAAGGAGTATCTCCCTCATGCAAAGCTCTATCCTTAGTTTAATTTTTTGCTTTTCTAGGTATTCAGATTCTATTCGATATTTGTTCTCTAATCAGCTGTTTACATGTATTTCAGTTTACAGGACCTCCAAATGTTTTGATTTTATCTGCACTGAAGAGACATAAGTTGTCGAAATGAGCATATGCAGAAACAAAATGAATAGTAACTTTGGTACTTTGTTATTGTATAAGATAGTATTTTATTTCTCTGTTTATATATATACCTAATGACAAGCATGCTGGTGCAATGTAATAATAAAAAGAATCTTCATCAACAACAGACAAAATAAAATGTTATATGGTGCCATTTATCTGATAGTGCAGTGAGGAATCTTTTTTTAACTGTTGGATGTTACCATTGAGGGGGCCGGCCCTTTTTCGGGACATCAGGATTTTATGTTTTGAAGCTCGGGATTTCAGTATTTTTATTATTTAAGTCCAGGATTTCAGGCAATAAATTCATCTGGAATAGGAATTTCATCCATCTGTAAGTTTCTTCGTAGTTCTGGATTTAGAAAAGTAAAGTCAGGATTCTGGGAAGAGACCTGCCCTGGCTCCCCCTCTCCATTACTATGGTTAGAAAATAAAAACAAAATATGTAATCTAGAAGTAAAGACAGCACATTTGGTACATTTTTGTAGTAAGTTAGAATCTGACAAACAGAGACATATAAAATCAATGATTGGTATCTTACAGTTATATATGCACTTGTCCTTCCAAACTTATTAATCCGTTGAACAAACTTATTCATAAAGTATATAAATACAGCATTGTTGTTAAATCTTTACTTCTGGTTTTTGTTGGCAAAAATATTGATCATCTCCTAAATGCTTTACACCATAACTAAATTTAAACAATTTTTCATATTGGCAGTATTTGGCATTGCACAATATCATGTTCTTCTTTCATAATTGATGATGTTGTTATACCAAATCTATTTAGAAGTATTTCAATTGAAATTTCATATGTAAGAAGGCTTGATATCATAGTCAATGGAAATTATGTCCTTAGCTAGCTGTCAGTAACTGCGAGCATTTGTCTGGACAGTACCTGTATGTATTGTCTTCATGTTTTATGTACTTCATTGTAAGGGTACTCATCTTGATAAGTTGGACTTTTTTCTAGTTTGATTTTTACTGTGAGTCTTTTTGTGTATTTATTTTTAGCCATTCACCACACATAGGGGGAGGGTTTGGATCCAAGAAAACAAGTTTAACCCCACCACAATTTTTGCGCCTGTCCCAAGTCAGGAATATGTTGGTCATTGGCTTGTCCTTGTCTTCTTATAAAATTTTAGTTTCTTGATATTTGGGTTATTGGATGTGGTTTGTTTCCATTGATTTATTCACTTTTTTACCTTTTCGGGGCCATTTAGGGCTTACTATAGAATAGAATAGAATAGAATATGCTTTATTCACCAATCAAGGGTCCATTGAGGACATGATGACAAAACATAACAAAAATAATTATTACAGAGACTAATACACATATATAAATATATATATTTTACACTATCAAAAAAAAGTGTATTCATAATATTAATAAAATAAAGTGATCAGAGGGCACCAGCACTGTGGACATTTGAAATATAGAGTACAAATTTTGCTATGGATTAGACAAGATGACTCAGGTAGAGAAGGCACCAAGGGACGATGCTTCAGGATAATTCTGTGCAAAATTATAATTTACAGCAGAACTTCCTCCTCGTGCCTTATCCAAATGAGCCAGCTTTTATATGCTATTTACTAAATATTACTTTTTTTTTTCTTTCAATCAATAAGAACATGAATGAACAGGTTAGATTTTGCAAGTAATTCAGATGGGAAAGACACCAAGGGACGATGCTTAAAAGACACTTTTTAACGTTTTATAATATTTATTCGTTTCTAAATAAATAGCAAATTGTAAACAATAAAACTGTTTATATAATATTAAGTGTCCTCCTCGTGTCTTAACCAGGTGAACCAGTCACAATGTTAAACACCAGCGAATTTCATCATATTACTTATACTTGTAAGTAAAGTAATGTCTTCATTA
>MJUU01026717.1:753-17886 GCA_002080025.1 Modiolus philippinarum
GACAATAGCAGATTGGCGTGAAGGACATTTGCCATAGAAACGACATCTCCAAACTGAATGATAAATTTTCCAGCTTGGCCATACAGTTTCCATTACCAGTTGAAAGGAAAGTCATTATCACCGAAAAATTGGAAACCGAACCTTTTGAATGAGGAAAGCTCGGCATGGGTTGTGTGATATTTCCAAGTGGTAACACTTAAAATCGCAACAACTTAAACCCCTACATCGGACTATTTTTTGTTTTTGTGGTGTGAATTATGTCACTATAGAGAGCTCCAACAGCACCCCAACCCCCACCCCCTTTTCCGTTTTTAATCCAGTAGGGCGAGTCTCTAAAAGATTGAAAATTTGCTGATTTGCGGTGCATTTTTTTATTTTCTTTTTGTTTTTGTTTTTGCTAATTTGGGACGACCTACATCCCAAACCCGAGGAATACCATGTATGGATGACGTATTAGATGTGTTTATACTATACACAGATACATGAACGGGGCGCCCAAAACCAAATAGAACAAAAATACCACGTGACCGGGGCATTCAAGGTCAATCGTTACGTTTCCCATCAAAAGTCTATGGAGTTTTCTGGCATCGTATACATGTTCCAAAAGGTTACGGACTTATAAAAAAAAAATACGTGTAGACTGTACCTTATACGTGTGGACCGGACTTTGGTGCCTAAGTTATTTCCTTGAAGAGACTTCAATTTTAGACAGAAATCTCTGTTCTGAAATGTGCTTAAAAATTTTTCGTGAAAACTATTTTACTTCTTATTTGTCAAGAGCGAAATTTCGAAATATCACGCACGGGGCTCCACAAACCGCTGAGACCTCGGAGTTCAAAGGATTTGGAGCCCGGAGTCCATTAAGTGGAGCCTGGTGTCCTTGTGTTTCAGCCCGGTGAGTGTAGCCGGAGTCCATTAAGTTGAGCCCAGTGTCCTTGTGTTGGAGCCCGGAGACGGGTGAGTGCAGCCTGTAGTTCAGTGAGTGGAGCCCGAAGTTCTTGCGTTGTGTCCCTAGTTTTGGAGCCCTGAGCCCCATGTTTAAAAAGATTGGAGCCCGAATCCCAGAGTCTGGGTTATTACCCAATTAAAAGCTCGCCATATTCACACGGGGAACTATTGCGTGTCTCAGTGCGGTTCGCGGGTCGGCTTTGAAGTTTACGGGAAGCATACAGGTTAGACTTTTTCGGTGAGCGGGGAAGGGATAATGCACGAGAAAACAGAACTGATGTCGGGAACCGCTTAAAATTTAGGTCGAGCACCGGGAAAAGGTTTCTTTTCAATAGTTTTTTTAATGGGATATGGTATATTTGAGACAAAAAGTACTGGGATATGGGATATTTTGACTATGGAAAACGGGATATTCCAATAATCAATGGGATATCATTCAATTTTCAAAGGGATATTTTCGTCCAGACTTACTGGGATACGGGATATTGGGACCCCCCCCCCTAAACAAGCCTCAAAATTGCTGTAGTGTATGATAATGTTATATTATTATATTGACTTCACTTCTTCTTTGGTGTCTTGACTTTCTTTTGTGTTGTAGTTTTTGTCTTTTTATGAGTTTTAGCCTCACTTCCGACTGGCTTTGTTGTAGGTTTCTTAGCTGCTGGTTTTTTGGAGGTTGGTTTCTTTGCCTTTGACTCAGTGGATTTCTTTACTCTGTCTATGTTGCTGTCCTTTTGGGCATAATCACTTTCTTTGGTTTAGCTGCTTTGGTTTCAAAGACTTCCTTAGGCTTAACACTCTTATCCTTGGCTTGTTTATCTACTCCTCACATTCCAAGCTTTACAGTCCGTTTTACCATCAAAGAAACATATTATCGATACTTTCATAGGTGATTTGATAAGACAATTGCAGATTGGCGTGAAGGACAATTGCCATAGAAACGACATCTCTAAACTGAATGATAAATTTTCCAGCTTGGCCATACAGTTTTCATTACCAGTTGAAAGGAAAGTCATTATCACCGAAAAATTGGAAAACCGAACCTTTTGAATGAGGAAAGCTCGGCATGGTCCGATCTCTGCACCCGGCCTCCTGACCTACCAAAGCGACAGAATATTTCTTCAAATTCTTGTTTTCCAGCTCCTACCATTTCCGAAACTATAACAAATGAAAAATAGCGAAATATATACATGTACGTGTTATTGGAATAAAATTAAACACTGGTTACCTTACAATACTAATCAATTTATCACGTCTTAAATCATGCGCCAATTGCACGTTGTTGCTACCTAGCTGTCATTCATGTAAAAAATAATCAGCACTGTCTGTAAAACGTTTTTCATTGGTCATATATAGCACCGCCTTATACTCATTAAAATATTTATTGCACTCAAAACGCTACCGCATTTTTCGTGCAATAAATATTTCAATTCATAAAAGCGGTGCTATATATCACTTATTTCCGTGTTGAGCGGGGTCTCCTCTAACTCAAATCCAGCGAAAGTACCGAATGAAGTTTGCAGAGCAGAAGATACCTGTCCACATATTATTTCTTCACATAATTTTCTTTAATCCATCGGTTATCGGTTTTAATGTATTATGTTTTTTGTTTGTGTGTGTGTGTGTGTGTGTGTGTGTGTGTGTGTGTTTATTTGTTTGTTATTTTGTTTTTGTTTTGTTTATGTTTTTATCTATGATCATCTGCTTTTATTTTGTTTTGTTTTTGTTTTGTTTTTTTTTAGTTTTGTTTTGTTTTTCTTTTGTGGATCTGTACCAAAAATTTAGTTTGTTGCTGATGGTAATTACGTACTTTAACAGTCAACCCCCTTTTTTACATGTAACCACAAAGTTGTCTTTTTGTTAAGTATTATATATACAATGTCGTTTTCAATGACTTGAAGGAGGAAGATAAACACTTAAAAAATAATTGTTATTTGTTTACATACATGTATTGAACATTGCATAATCATATTTTTAAATCAAGATTAGGATTTTTAGAAAGCTGATGAAAGAAGGTTCTACCATCTTGTGACTACACAAAGGATGACAAATCTTAAAAAGTAAAATATATAAATAGACTTTAAATGGGTATTTCCACCTGAATAGAGTCCAACATTTAATTGCGAGTTCAATTTTTTTTATCAATATCACGTTTGATTTCGTCCACACAATAAATTTTAAAGAAAATTACGTAAACATCCAGCTTTATTGTGACTCTAAATAATGGGGTGTTATTACGGGTACATGAATTACTGAGCTGTAAATCCAAGGACATACACTCGTCACCAGTACAAAATAATGATACAAGATTATTATCAATCAAAATTCTATTTTGAAAGGTAAGAAATTTGGTTTGTTTCATACGACTACAATAATAAGCATGTTCAACACAAATCTTTTTATAGATCATTAAAAAAAAACCAACGGCTTCACAAATAATAATATAACATTATCATACGGTAATGTGGGACAAAGTAAAATATAAAGCCAGTACAAAGTATGTTTTCTGAAACTGTAACTTTTACAGTACTGCAACAGACTAATTGTAAACGATCAACAGAAACAGGGACGTGTAAATATACAATTTATATCTTCCAGGACTCAAAAGTTGGTTTTCAGATGAATGCAATGTTTTGATGACGTCATATACCGGAACTGACCCTATAAGTTGCCTTGTATCTTTTTTATTTGTGGCACACACACGGCTGGGAAACTCGATTTTTACTACCAGACCTTGTTTTTAAAAATCGGGGAATGTTACTCTATGTAAAACTGTTCAAAGATCTAAAATATAACTAAAACCATTTAAAAGTCTGCTGTTTAAGACAGAAATCGTGTTTATTGTTGTCAGCCGCTTAGGGGCGGTTCTAAAATCCGGACATACGGCACGGACCATTTGATTTTCAGGGGGGGGGGGGGCGGGTNCCCTGACTTTTGCCCCAAAAAAATCTTTGGCCAGCATCTGGGTCGAAAAAAATAATCTGGCCCTGATCCTGTCCATTAGAAAAAAAGCCCGGCTCAACAAAATTTTCTAGCATTGTGTTTATGGGAAAAAAATAATCTGGCCCGCAAAGCGGACGAAAAAAATTTACCTATCTCTGGTGAAAATCCCAGGCCCCCCTGAAAATCAAATGGTCCGTGCCTAAAGAAAAAAACTAATTTACCATTGTTACTCAAAAAAAAGAAAAGCCGTTAGGGTTTTTGATTGATTAACACTTATTTTATAAATTCATATGGAGTAACATTCTTTGATTTTCTCGAACTGCACTTCCTAAGTGTAAATCATAGATTTCCGGGCGCCGGTTTTTGGGTTGAGAACATCGAGTTTCCTAGCCGTGACACAAGCACCAATACTTGATCAGCTGATCACCAATACTTGATCAGCTGACCACCAATACTTGATCAGCTGGTCACCAATACCTGATCAGCTGACCACCAATACTTGATCAGCTGATCACCAATACTTGATCAGCTGATCACCAATACTTGATTAGCTGATCACCAATACTTGATCTTTTACTTGATCAGCGCCTCATAAGTAACAGGGATGCCATGTTTGGTTTCCTTCTCTAGAAACAAATGGTGAAAATGTAAAAGTAGGGTCAACAACAAGGGCGTGAATCCGAAGTAACTATATCATTTGAGTCTAATTTAATTCAAGCAACGCAATATTTATTTAGAATAAATCCAAATAGGATTTGGCAGCAGGCATAGCCCATATAAGCCTTCTTATAATATGAATCTTCATTGCAACTTCAAAATTTTTGTCACTTTCTCTTTTGGTTTTCGCGCTTTATGACCTTTATGTATGTCTTACACAACATGAAAAGTTATTTTTATGACAATCTTTGTCATTTCATATATTTCATCAGGGTATTTGACCGGAATTGTAAATTGTACTTTACACACAACATAGACTGAAATTCTGAAAAGTGTCTTTTATTAACATTAATTCTCAAAAATGTAAGGGGATTTCAAAGACATTAAGTGATTTCATCTGTCCCACCTTAAAGACGCTTTGCTTTTGCTTCAACTCATTATTCCATAATATCTCTGATATCTATAATGATCTCATATACTGTTATTAATTTGAGTAGAATTTAATATTTGTTATTTGAAAAAAAAATCAAATATATTTAGTAAAAAGTCTCATCACCTATTTAAATTTGTGACATAGCTTTTCCGAAAAATAAATACGCCAATCATTCTTGGGATGCGAAAACAAATTTATTTCATTATGTTTACATAAGTTCAACTTTTATTTATTGATTAATCGGACAATATATAACGGCATTATTTCACCTATCTACATACTTATCTGGATTTTAATCGGGTAGGGTAAGTATGAAAAAGGTTAATAAACCTCCGACAATGTCCGAATTTAATGCAGGGTTTCGATCAATTGTTCATATTTTACAATAAAACTTTCAGACTTTGAAATTAAATATTCAAAACTATTAAGGGACGGGTTTGAGGTCATTATTTCACCTATCTACATACTTATCTGGATTTTAATCGGGTAGGGTAAGTATGATAAAGGTTAATAAACCTCCGACAATGTCCGAATTTAATGCAGGGTTTCGATCAATTGTTCCTATTTTACAATAAAACTTTCAGACTTTGAAATTAAATCTTCAAAACTATTAAGGGACGGGTTTGAGGTCCTGCAAAAAACTTTGACATTTGAGTTTTAACAAAAATCACCGAAATGATCACAGAGGTCATTTTCGAGATGGCAACAAGCATTTGATTTTTTTTTATTTAAGTGCCAAGGGGTTTAAACCTGTGAAGAATGTCTTTTTTTTAAACATTGACTTATTTTTCCCGCGCAAAGTGTGCGGATTTGACGAAGGAGCCAACATTTTGGTTTAGAAAGTATGGTAAAAAAATATTCTTCCTCAGATAATTTTCTTATTGATATCAACTTAACACATTAGTTTTCCAAAATTCAAGACACCAAATATCAAAGAGCTCCTCCTGCGTCCCACTAATTCGGGAAAGTGATAAATTTTTATGGCAGAATCGAGGGTTTAAGCCAAAAAGTTTGCTAAAAATTTGCATTTGTTTCGTCAATTACGCCAGTCTAACTACAAATCCTGGATCCACCTCTGCAAACAGGACATTTGATTATGACTTTACATATTTGAATTTAATTCTCCCGGCACCTGAATCGGTTTTCAGGGGCTCCGGCTACAGAGCTGCCGGGCGCGTCCCCTGTTGGTGGATAGGGGAAAGCCTAACCGCGAACCATTGTTGCCAAACTGTGTGGAGAAACACAACGTTTCATGCAGTAAAAAGAGCCCTTCTATATTTTTCTAAGGAGATCAGACGCATTAGGTACCGTATAGAAGGCTAAATTTCCTGCCCCTACCCATTTCTCCCCTTTTCTAGTGGCGATCACATTTTATTGCCCTGGTTGCCCTTACTTATCTTCTTTTATATTTTTAAATTGGTTAACTTGTTCTCGTCCTGATATAACTGAAATATTGCTTAATTGACGTTAAACTCTAACTAATCAGTCAATCAATCAATCACACAATCAATCATTTTTTTCCGTTTTCTACAAGTCTACACACGATGTAACCTAAAATATCTTAAAAACAACCGAATCCAACTACCTGGGCAAAATTTGAGACTTTGTAAACAAAGCTAAACTTTGTACTGTATTCAAAAGTACTTTTAAAAGGATGGCCTTCGTAAGATGCTAAAATAAGAAAGTTATCTAGAACTATTTTTAAATCCCGTAAAATTCAAATCAAATTTGTAAGCTTATCTAAATTATAAATATTTATTTACACGTTTGGATAATACAGCTTACGAATCGGAGGAACTTTTTTATAGTGAAAGAAAAGAGTCTATTTTTAATCTATGACTTCAGTCGGCGCTTCGATTTAATGTGCTTTTTCTGTGAGTAGTACAGGCTTATTTTTGTGCAACGTCGGTCGTTCTTCGATTAGACAGTTATTTGCCACGTGTACTTAGGGGACGACCATTTGATTTTCCGGGGAGGGCTTGGGCGATTTTGCCTAGAAAATTAATTTATTTTCATGAAAATCTCGCACAAATTATTTATTTTCACCAAATATCACCTCAGCTTAAATTATTTTCATTTGCAACAAAAAAAAAAGATTCTTCAAATCAAAATTGAATTATCTATTTCTTTTGTGAGAAGTACGATTAGAATATTTATATTCACTGGCACCAAGATTAAATTTTCTATTCACAAAATCGCCGGAAAATCAAATGGTTGTCCCCTTAAAATGAAAAAAAATGGAACGTACGAGCCAAATTTTATTTTCGCGTACCTCATGAAATGACTCATGGACGGTAAAATCAGAGGACTTAAACCCGGGTTTAAGAAGATGCAGAATCTTATGAGTAAGCCGGTACGCTATTGTAGAGCCGTTTAAGAGCACTTTAAGGGGGGTCTCAATAGGGGTCCCTTTCCCGAAATCCCGTCAATTTTTCTTCACTTTCCCGTTTCCCCGGTGGGAAAATATTTTAAAAAGACTCTTAAAGAGGCAACCATTTCCCGTTTCATGGGCTCTTTTTTCAGTGTTTCCCTGTTGACGCTGGACATCCTTTTCCGTTTTCACGTGCACTTTTTTGCCAAAATCCCGTTTCCCGCTTACTAAAAAGGGCAAATCCCGCTTCCCGCTTATACCTCATCGAGACCTACTTTAAGTATTCATGAAAAGAACACCGAGGCTTTTGCATCACTTGGCTTGCGTCTTCAATCCATTTGTCCGTCTGTCGCAAATTCTCCACCAAAGATCTTCTGTTGTGAAATTACTTTGTTTATTTGACAAAATTTGCAATTACGGTTCATGTGTCCCCCCCCCCCCAAAAAAAACCAAAAAAAAGCAAATAGGTGATTTATTTGTTCAGAGAGTCATCATAAGGCGGAGGACAATAATTATACATTGGACCCTATTTTGATATGCATTTATGCATTTTCCCACTAGAAACGGCTATGAGATTTGGAAATACTCACAACAATGTTTTTGTTTTGTCGTTTATAAAAAGTGATTGTGTTGACACTGTATCCAAGATGGCCATCCGCAGGAAAGGACCTATACCAGTACTGAATTTAAAGATCTTTACTTTCACACTATTAGGCCATTTTAACCCAATTCAACCACAAATCATTGGAAGGTCATCTTTTCAAAATAATGATTATAATATCAGTAAAGAATCCAAAATGGCAGCCAGATAGGGAAATACTTATCATTAGAAGCAATGGAGAAATACATTAATTCATCGGCAAACGAAAACCGGAGCAAAATGGAGATAGGGGAAATTGCAAAATAAAAATAAACCACGGCATACCGATTGAAATAACTTATCACCTTATATTGCAGTGCTATTCAGAACTAAACTTGGTCACGATAATTTTGAATTGTTCCCTTTTGAAATTTTGACCTTTATTTTTATACCTTTTTCTCTAATTTCTATCCAGTTTTCACATTTCATGTACGGTGTGGAAACATTTGTTCTCTTCTCTAGAGAGGAGGACAAGTTTCGTGTCATTTACCGCCAAATTTATTCGGAATACAATCCTCGGTGTTTTTCGTCCAGCCATTAGAGAAACAGCTTCCAAAACTTAAAACACGTTATAATTAATTATGAAATTTCTCGCATCTTGTTAAATGAATTTTCAAATGTTTAAAAGCTCGGCAAGCCTCGCTTTCAAGCATTTGCAAAATTTATTTCACCCAATGTGAGAAATTTCATAATCAACTAGTTCTTGTTGTGGAAACTATATATCTTTATTCATAAATGCACATTTATGCCCCTGGGGGCTAATGGCATAAACAAAAAATCAAATACTTATATACAGACAGAGAAGACAAAATACAATAACCTAATGCAGTCTTGGAGTCCACTTTTTAGATGGTCTGCAATACGGAACGAAATACAAATAGAGATTTATGAAAACACATCAATTTTAACAAGAAAGATCACAATAGTCCTTTTAATGACTACATGAATTATTCATTTTTTACTTTCTTACTGGATTTCAGAAGTTTGAGACATAGTTTAATTGACTCTATGGGGAAAATGAATCAAGATGCCATCAGAAACACTGCCGACGTGGTTGCAATTCCCTTTAAATAGAATTATAACCAAATATGTGGCAGGGGCGACATAGAATTATAACCAAATATGTGGCAGGGGCGACATATCATGAGTCTACAGATAAGCAATACAACAGCATTTTTTGAATATACTAAATTATTTCATTTTTATTTTTGTACATTTTAGATGACTCTGAATAAAACGCTACTACGAAGTGGTTTTTACAACGTATGGAGACCAGAAAATGTATATTTCGACCACGTTAACCGAGCTTATTATAGAAAGTTAGATTTATTGTCAACAGTTGAACATATAGACGAAGCATTAAACTGGTTAGATAGTTGCCAGATATCCGGTAAAATATTTGACGAGTTTTCCCTGCTAGAACATTTGAATGTGAAAGTCATTCGATTTTTCGGTAGCCATTGGAACGATGAAATAGAACAAGGCTACGCATGTGAATGTCAGTCTTCACAAGGAAATGTAAAATTTACAATTGGAGCTGAACATGCATTTAGAACTAGCCCAGATTCACAGCCAAATGTGCATTTCATAGAAATTGTAGATATGAACGATAATTATTCAGTTGTTCGAGTTCTAATTACTTTAAATCAATGTGATATATTTCCTAAACTAAATGTAGATATTTCAGGTTCTCCAATATATAGGACAAAAGGTCAATTATTTTGTTTAAACTGTGGTGAAAATTTTGAAGGCAAAGTAGTGAATTATTCAATTGAAATTATGGTGGACGATACATGTTGGCAAGCATTAAAACTACTTGACGTATCATGCATATCAACGATAAATCATGAAGGAAACAAACGTTTCCGGTGCAAAAGAGTCCTAAATAAATCATCAAAAGTGTGCATGAATTTATCCAAAGAAGACTGTCTTGCAGGAATCGTATTGTGGATGTTACTAAAGGAAAGATTAGATTTATTTCACAGGTTCTCAGATTCCACAAAGCGTCGATTGTTCGTTGTACACAAAACCATCAAAAGTAGATACAATTCATCCTGTTCTAATAACCAATCAGATAGCGAGTCGGACATGAGCATAAGTGACACAGGAAGTAGTGAAACAGATACGGACACGGACCTGAACTCCGTGTGTGATTATATAACTCATTGTATGTATTCTTCAAATAGCACTGTTGATATCTTATCGTTAAAACAAACTATTGCAAAATGTAAAACGACTGACCCATTTCCAACTAACAGTGAAATTAAAGCTTGTTTTGTGGTTATGTTAAAATGGATGAAAGACCCTTTATTACTTGAAAACGAGCATGATAGACGTAATATACTTTTAAGCATGATGCCATGTGAAAAAGCTTTAACTTTGAAATATCAGTCATTAACTCCTTGCTTAGACGTCATGTGTTCCCATGAAGGATTTAAGATTTGCCCGGATGTAAAACGAATATGTTATGGATACATTATGTTTTCTTTGGAACGCTGGAAGAATGAAGATGCAGATTAAATACAATTAAAATTCAAATTAACGGTTTCTTTTTCCCCTTTTATATTTCTATTGGTTAATACTATTATCAAATTCGGACTAGAGAAACCGGTTGTTTTCAGTTATTAATGATAACAACCGTCTGGGCGTGGAAAAAAAGTTCTGGAAGACAAGCCCGTACGCCTGATTTCCTCATTTGAAAATGTATCAATGCATTTTCATTCATAGATATGGTTCCCTCGATGAAATAAAAGTAGTAGTTAATAAGAAAGTTGTCATTAATGTGAAATTTAGACTGCCCTTTGGAGAGTGGTACTGACTTCGCTGCAGATAATAACCTCGCCTTCGGCTCGATCATGATCAACATCTCGGTCAATACCACCCTCCCGCGGCCAGTCTTGATATCACGTTTGAGATCCAAGTGCTTCAAAACAAACCCTTGACAGATTTTGCTTATACATCCGGGCTGCTTCTCTAGACAAGAAGCAAATAAATAAGCCATTAGGATAGAGACACACGTCAGTTAATATGACCAAACGTAGACATCCGCCAAAAACATAACAATTCATAAATAAAGCTATCATAAAAGCACTGCAAAACCAAAAAACAAAAACAAAAACAAAAACAAAAACAAACTAGCACTGTGAACCCCCAAAACACATAATTATCACGTGCTCCGAAAGCGTGCCAACCGTTATTGTTTTATTTGTTATTTTTTGCCTTTTTAAAATTTTTTTTTCCAAACCGCATAATGTAATCAAGGACGTAAAATGAGAAGGATAAAGTGGAAATATATCGCGAGGTTTGAGATCTTGTCAATTTTGGGATACTATCTTTAAAGCGTTAATACAACATAAATGTAATAATGATGGTCACAAAAACTGTTCTGGCAGTGCAGTAGATGTCACACATTGCGAAAAAAACCAATTTCAGAAATTTTGTGCACTACTTTTAAAAGACTCCAGGTGCAAATGTTGATGAATTTTTTACCGATGTAAACAGGAAGTGACCAAAATATCAATGAAAATGTCTTGTTAATAAATTTCAATCATAATTATTGAAGAAAGTATTTACTAGAATGAACCAAAATTTACTCTAACAACATAAAAATGTTTCAGCTTTCGTTAAAACATCATTTTATTAAAATCGATGTTCAACTTTAACAGAAGCTGGCTGCAAAGTGAATACATATCAAACGTCCCACCACAGATTTTGAAAGGCAAAATGGATTGTGTACCAGTTGCATGTCCTTCTCATTATAAGTCCTTGTTGTAATGTATAATGTTGTCAAGATGAATTTGCCACCTTATTACACCGAGTTAGTGTTCTCTGATATTCATATTTAAAATAATTTGCTTTCAAAATTCAAATGAAGACAATATAAGGAGAATTGATTTATCAATTTTACCTATATCTCAGATAAGTGTTCTGTTTGGGTTTCAACAGTGCAAGTGTCATTTTATGTGTGGGGTGACTGACAGTGATTGTTTTTTATTGTTTATTCACTTATCACTGTAAATTCAATTTAGATGTCTCATTGAGACATTTGGTTAATTTAACAAGTATGTCATTTGTTTAATACCAAGAAAACCTAGGAGATAAAATACAGATATGTGCTTAAAGTTATCATCACATAATATTATATATCAACTCATCTCAACATTCTTTTTTTCATCCTCTTGATAAGAGAAACTAGAAAAATTGTGAGCAAAGCTCATAGAAACATACCCCTGCTCCCCCATTTGATTCCAGATGCAAAAATTCACAAAAAAGTCAAGTCAAATCAAATATTTAAATAACTGGTGCACACTGGCAATGTGTACTGAACATTCTGTGAAAGTTTCATTGATGTCACCAAGTGGTCTAGGAGGAGTTGTTTACCCTATGGCGGACGGAATAACGAACGGACAAACGGACGAACGGACACCATGATCACTATATACCACCCGCTAAAGCGGGGGGTATAATAAGAGTGTTTCTCTAATTCTTGTTGAAAATAAATACTTCCCAAATGATGTTAGATGAACTTAATAATCAACATGTTTAGACATTGATCTCACTTGCTGATTGGTTGTCTCGTGTCAGTTTCTAGAAATAGTGCAACCGGGTGTTGATGAAATTCACACCTGCATCATTGTCTAGCGAATTGATTTTTACATTTTATGACTAAGATAACTCGATTTATTGATAATATGAAATTTTTTATCAAAAATATTACACTCAACACCCCTTTCAATGAAAGGCGCAATGATACACATAGCAACGATGATAGCAACAAAATGGCGGTATACTTGAGACTGGAGAGTACGGAGATCGCTTTACGTCAAATAAATTGCGTAGGAACTAGAGAAAAAATCTCTAACATTGTTTTCCGGTTTATTACGATAATTTCTCACATCTCGATAGTTAAATTTTCACATTTTAAAGTTCTCGGTAAAACCTCGAACTTTGAAATGTGAAAATTTAACTATCTCTATGTGATAAATATTCGTTACAAACTGGAAACAATGTTAGAGACTATATGTAGCAGATAGTTGTCACCTTGGAATGAAAGTAATGAGAATTTCGTGAAAATGTGCCTAATTAGTATAACTTAATGAAAGGTTGAGAGTAATGAAGAAAAAAATATAGGGCAATGCGCTTGATTTTAAGATATAAGCAATCTTAAAAATCTTGCGGGATATTTCCTTTTTTCTAGTCTTCAATAGGATTTGTATAGAAATTTGTAAATCTTAAAATAAGAGTGAAGTATAGTTATGTCATTTTTTAAAAATTTTGTCCAAAATTCCTGAGAGGTAAATGTATATGCTTGAAGAATAAAACTTGAAAAGTGGGGCTTCGTGTTAAAAAAAAACAAAACAAAACACAAAAACAAAAACAAAAAAACAAAACCAAATAAAAAAAAACAAAAACAAAAAAAACCAAAAAAACCAAAAAAAAACCAAAAACAAAAAAAAACAAACAAAACAGAGAAGTCCTCAAAACTAACCAAATGTCAGAAATCAACGATGGCAATTAAGACACCACCATAATCACATTAGACTCCTTCAGACTTCCTATGCAGTCAGTCCTTCCATGAATTCAACACACGTGACCATAAATCGAAAGTCCAACATTAGCTTAGATGCTCTCTGTCAAGTTTTTTTTTATGTTATGCGCATATTGGATTTATATCTACACCTAAGAGACAAAGTTGCCGAAATGGCCATATGTAGCACTCGAATTTTGTTTTAATACCAGTATTTTTTTTTTTATTATTTTTTTTTAATTTATAAATCAAATCAAATCAAATCAAATACTTTATTGTCATTAAACTAAATGTGTTTGTGACAAACTACAAAATAACTTCAACATTTCAATTAATATACAGCAATAAATTCAAGTAAACATTTCAAGAGTCTCCTGTCCTCAGTTCTAATGACTTTTTATGAAGAGACCTAAATTATTTACTTGAGATGGTGTTGATGGGTTAAGAATATATATCAATCGAAAAAAAGAAGGGAAACGGGGAATGTGTCAAATAGACAACGACCCAAAGGGGAGTAATAACAATTCAAAGCCACCATAAGATCTTCAATGAACGGTGAGAAAATCCCCACAACCAACGGCAGGTCGGAGTCGGCCCCTGAACAAAGAGTAATCAAGTCCAGCGAAATAAACACCATTCTAGACTCTTATAGACATAAAGTAAACTAACTAGAAAAAGGACAAGACACACAAAGGCTTAATAAATTCCTGACTTAGGACAGGCGCAAACCTACTGCGGCGGGGTTAAACTAGTTTTATTGGATCCAAACCTTCCCCCTACAGCCAATGTGATAAATCAAAAAACAATCGTAACAACAGTAAAATTCAGTTGGCAACAGGACTGAGTCAATTGTGAAAAATGAAACTGAAAGAACTAAATATACGGACAAAAACATGAAATCACAAGAGACTACTAACAGTTAACTGACATGCCAGCTCCAGACCCATCACCAACTGACAAAGTAAGTTATGTACCCTCAATATACAGCTTCCACCAAGATCTCTTCCTGTGAGGAGTTTAGAATAATGATTTCATGTATATACCGGAATACATAACCCGTGTCCATGCAATACAGATTTTAGAAATTTAGAATGTGTTTAGTTAAATTTCAAAGACCCTATCAAAAAATCAATGTTAATACCAAAGAAGGCCATACGTAATGACTTGACGACAATACCGTAATTATAACCCTTATGAATTAGACGATTTAAAGGTTTTATAAGTTTGTTAGGCGAGTTTAAGTATTTTTTACTCTTATGTAAAACATTACCGTAAAATAAGGGATGTGAAATACCAGCCTTGATTAGATGTTTACAGGTTGCATTGTATTTATGAACTAAGTCTTTATATCGATGATAAAATTTAGTAAAGGTTTTAACTAGTTTGTGATAACGAAAACCCTGATGTAATAGTTTTTCAGTTATGAAAAGATTCCGTTCATTACAATCGCAAACGTTATTACATACTCGAGCAAATCGAACAAGTTGAGATATGTAAACACGATATGATGGCGCTAATGGAACATCGCCATCCAGAAATGGATAATTAACTATGGGAAAAGAAAAATCATCCCTTTTATCATAAATTTTTGTATCTAATTTACCATTCGTTATATCAAAATTTATGTATAAGAACGGACAATGATGATTATCAGAATTGGCTTTATTCAAAGTAAGTTCTTTAGGGTAGATGTCAATATAATACGTATTGAAGTCGTCATTATTTAAAGTTAAAATATCATCCAAATATCGGAAAGTGTTGTTAAACTTTTCATTTAAATGCTGTTTAGATGGGTCTTTGCTGGTGTTGGTCATAAACTGAGATTCGTAGCAGTACAAAAAGAGGTCTGCTATAAGTGGTGCACAATTGGTACCCATAGGAATTCCTATGACCTGGCGATAAATACAGTTACCGAAACGAATGAACATATTGTCAAGTAAAAATTCAAGTGCTGAAATCATATCAAAACAAGTCCAATTAGTTGAATTATTTTGTTTTGTATTACTAAAATGTGTTTTAAAGGAATTAGAACATATATATTCACAATCAGACTTTTTGAATGCCCATTGAATAAGACGTATGAATTTATGTTTGTAATACTAGTGGAACTTTAAAAAAAGGTGAAAATCTAACAAACTGATTGCCATCAAAAAGCACCTACAGTGATTAGTGTCTTGATTGCTAACAAACAGCAACTACAGTGATTAGTGTCTAAACAACTAAAGTGATTAGTGCCTTGATTGCTAACAAAAAGCAACTACAGTGATTAGTGTCTTGATTGAAGCAAAATGCAGCTACATTGCTATGTGTATTGATTGGCTGCAAAAAGTAACAATGATTTGCGTCTGTTCTGGTGCTTCAGTTTCAGATTGGGAACTATTTGATCTTTGGTTTCAGATATCCCTGGAACAAGTACGGCAATTTCCTAATCCAGTGTATGTTTTTGAAAGGCATGCATAAACTAATCAATCTTAAAAAGACGAACAGAAGTGGAGATAACTAAATATTGAACTTACTGTAAATTTAATTTCTAATTATGGCCATTTCGACAACTTATGTCTCTTCAGTGCAGATAAAACTTAAGGATGTATTCTTCTGATGTTTCAGTCTCGTTGAAATATCGTTTTGAAATAATTTTAAAATTATTTATATTCTATGTACAATAGCAATGAATTAACAAAATTGATGTTTATCTGTAAATTTTGTCAAAAAATTATTCATTTCTACTAAGTGGTTTCAGAGTAATCTAAAATTGAAGATTAATGCCCTAATTGGCTGTTGGATTTATGTCAAATTCACAAAATAGGGGTTGGGTTAGAAAAAAGCCATTTTATGAAAAAAAATATGCACTTATGATTTATTTTTGTTTTTTTCTAAATAGTAATATATATTTTTGCAATAAAAAATCACAAAACAAATGAAGGTTAAGGTATAAGCTGTTTAAAAAATTTAGAAAATCTACATTTTAGGGAAATATGGAAATTCTGAAATTGCCCATAAAAACATGATAATGGGACAAAATTTTCTTGTATCAACACCAACATGTGATTTTTGGGGGCTAAATTTGTTCATTTCAAATTTGTTCAATGCGCATATGCAGAAAGTAAATTCACAGTAACTTCGGTATTTAGTTATTTGTTACCACTGGGTCGATGCCACTGCTGGTGGACTGTTAGTCCCCGAGGGTATTCACCAGCCCAGTAGTCAGTATTTCGGTGCTGACCCGAAAACCGATTATATTTGGAACCTTACAATGTCTAAATTTTTGTAAATTTTGTTTAAAACTAAGGAGTATCTCCCTCATGCAAAGCTCTGTCCTTAGCTGATTTTGGCTTTACATTTAGATCATATTGGTTATTTGTTCTCTATCAGTTTTTAAACATCTTTGAGTTTCTGGTCTTCCAAATGTTTAGATTTTATCTGCACTGATGAGACATAAGTTGTCGAAATGCGCATATGCAGAAAGTAAATTCACAGTAACTTCGGTATTTAGTTATTTCTTCTATTTACAGCTTTTCAGAAAGTATGAGAAAAAGTTAAATACTCTAAGCTGATTTTTTCAATGAAAGTAGTCAAAAAAAAAAGGGCAAAAATGCCTAAAAATGCGCAAAAGT
>MJUU01026720.1:4306-18913 GCA_002080025.1 Modiolus philippinarum
GGGGGGAGGGTGACATTTTGTAGCATAATTTCATAATTTTAAAGGCATCTTTGAACATTTGCAGCTTCATTTTGATAGAAAAATACTCTAAGGGCTTAGTATTAAACATGGGATGAGATTCATTACATAAAAGAAGTAATTTTGGTTTTGTGTCCATGTTTAACATCTATGAGTGATTGTGCTTAATCAAAGCACTGAAAACACTAAATCTGTGACTTTTTTTAATAGTGATGTAAAGTAGGGAAAAAATCAGAAAAGGCTGATATTTTCTGTATACAATTTGGAAAATAACTAAAGAACATGATGAAGTGCAGCAATTATACTGGGGGATGTTTTAATGTCATGTTAAGGTATCAAACCACCAATTCAACCAATCAGAGTTGGAACGAATGAGAAAATAGACCTTTTGAATCTAAAGATAGACTTTGTATTCCTGCATCTTTAAAACTATTCAAGGGAATTTGATGAATGGTGCATCCATTTAAACATTGATGTATTAGGTTTAATTCAAGACCAAGGTCAATTGACCAGGTGTAATTTTAGATCACTTAAAAGAGGGGAATTCCCAATGACTATTTTTGCGCAATGTTGTGACGTCGTGGTACGTATTTATAGGTGGCTTTCCCCAACACACCGGGAATCTCTTAGAAGGCTTTAAAGGTATGATGAAAATTTGATATAATGTAGAGCAGGTATGTGCCTTTCACGACATGTATGGTCTTGGCAAGGTTAAACTTAAGATAAAATGTCCAGGGAGGTTTGAAAATTCCAAATTTTAGTTGAAAATGTTAAAGAAATGAATTGGTGGTTTCACACCTTTACACCTTGGTCCGCCATTGCTTTTAATTTCACACAGGTTCGCGGAATTTTTAAATCACAGTGGTAAAATATGACGTCACAATTCAAATCTTGACTTTTCAACGTCAAAAGGTTATTCAAAGACAAATAAGAGGTCAATCGGAGACAAAATACAGAGTATGAGTTCATGTATACATACCCCGGTTTCATAGTAAATTGGTAATTGAATCATTGTCCAGTGCATGGCAATTCACAAAAATGACCGGACAATAAAAGCGCTCAGAACTGTATTAAATTTCACCGAAAAATATTGTTTAGCATGTATAGAATCAGTTGTCAGCGCTGAAGTCTGGTTTGGGAGTTCGTTTGGCAGACTTTTGAATCAGCATAGTAATACAGTTATAAATATTTATTTAATGGCTCAAAGCTTTCATAAATTACATAACATTCACTGAGAAAATTTATTATGTGGTTTACAATATTTACTGCTAGTTATTTGATTGAGTTGTTCCTTGGTTAGTATCACGGGAGTATGAAATCTAGACAACTGGTAACAAAATTACAACATGTAGACTATCACGAAGTGAGACATTTGATCCCAGAATAGGGAAAGCAAATTGGTTTTGAATGATACAATTTCAATTATTTTCATCAGCTGCCAATAATGTCTATTGACTTTAAAGATGTCTGTACTCAGTTCCCTTTGTTCATAATTTCTGTCAAAGGAAACGTTATGTCTGACAAGTATTACGGACAGTGATAAAGGAAAGCATATTAACAAAGTTAATACATTTAACCAACTTTTTGGGTTAATGAGGATCAAATGAACAATATACAGATGTTTTTATGAGTATCATAGAATGAATTTGAAAAAATAATTAAAGAAAGTTAACCTTGAATATTTGCAAAACCACTCAACCATGGAAATTTTCAAGGTATTTCTTAGTTGTAGAGCGTGAGATACATATTCCAGATTTATACACACTGCTTAAGGACCGCAATACGGACCGTAAATTTTTTTACAGCTATACCAAAATACTAATACCATGAGCAGTAAGTAAATATGGAGTTGGTAAAACAATACCCGTGTTTGAGATATATGCTTTTTATTTTTCTTAGATATGGAGTACTTGCACATGAGATTATATCTCATATGTACATCTTGCTATAACTTTCATTTAAAATTTATGTAAATCCTAAAACATAATGTTTAGCTTCCACCATCGCAGTTTTGTCTTTAGCTCTATTTGATTTTACTGATTATTCGGACATGTCAGGAATATGTTGTCATTGGCTTGTCCTTGTCTACTTATAAAATTTTAGCTTCTTGATATTCGGTTTATTCGATGTGGTTTGTTTCCATTGATTTATTCACCCTTTTTTACTTTTTGGGGCCATTTAGGACTTCCTATATGGTGTGAGGTTCCTTGCTGTGTTGAAGACGGTAGGGTGACCCCTAGATACTTTGTTTGGGGTAGTTTTAAGCTGGAGATGGGATGTTGTCTACTTGACATTTACCCCATTTCCTTTCTTTTTCATATTCGTTTGGTTTTATATGAAAAAGAAAGGAAATAGGGTAAATGTCAAGGAGACAACATCCTATATCTAGGTTAAAACGACCTAAAACAAAGCATCTAGGGGTCACCGTACGGTCTTCAACACTGCGAGGAACCTCACACCATATAGCAAGGCCTAAATGGCCCCAAAAAGGTAAAAAAGTGAATAAATCAATGAAAACAAACCACATCCAATAACCAAAATAATTAGAAACTAAAATTTTATAAGAAGACAAGGTCAAGCCAATGACCAACATATTCCTGACTTGTATTTTAAACATTTGTATTTTAAACATTTTTTGAAATTGAGAATTTCCTATGTTTGGGTTCTAGTGCTGCTGGTGGGGAGTTGGTTTCCGAAGTGGCCGTACGGCCAATAAAAATTATCGTAGTTAGAGTGAATATATGTTTTACGGTCTCATGTTCATATACTCCATATCCTTTCGTAAAATATGATACGGCCTGATTAACAGGTTACTGTTAGTTTTATTTCAATGAAAAGGTGTAACAGTCAATATATTTCATAAAAGAAAAAGTGAAAATTTTGGGTTTCAATTCATATTTTGAGATATGTCAAACATTTGTGTCTTGCTACAAGGCACTCCGCTCTTGGATACAGGAGGGTTGGAATCTCGAATTGTAAAAGACTTATATTGTAGATTTAATATTTTACGAAAGGATATGGAGTAAATGAACATGAGACCATAACACATATGTTAACTCCAACTGCAATAATTTTAATGAGCTGTATGGCCATTTCGGAAATTTTTTAAAGCCTGATTATACACCAGTTAAATCTATGCTACATAAATGATGTGGAATAATTAAAGTTTAGGTTTACTTCATTGGTCTGAAAGCAGGTTTTGATAACATTACACTACAAAACACTAAAAGTCTGAAACGGTCACTTTTTGTACTGAAAAGTGCTCGACCAGTCTCAACTTGTCTGAAAATCACTAAAGTAGTCTTGACCAAAGTCTGATTCAGTCTGAAATTTACTGAACCAGTCTCGACCTGTCTCAACTAGTCTGGACCTGTACTGAAAGAGTCTCGATCTGTCTCGACCAGTCTGAACCTGTACTGAAAAGTCTTGAACTGTCTCGACCAGTCTGATATAGTACTGAAAGAGTCTCAACCTGTCTTGACCAGTTTGATTTAGTACTGAAAGAGTCTCGACCTGTCTCGACCAGTCTAAAGTTGTAATGAAATATAGTGTTGATCATGGAAATCTCTTATATACACATGTATGCTTTGAATAAGTAAATTGATTTAGTGTTTAACAATTAAATTCTTAAATCAACCCTTCATGCATTGATTGCAAAATGCTCCTCAAATGCTTTCATTACTGTTATATATAAAATAACAAAAATTCTAAAATTAGGATATTCATAAAAACAGTGAATCTTTAGAAAAAACAAGAGATTTCCGAAAAAGCGATTAAATACCCTAGGCGACCTCTAATACACAAGTTGCATAATATACTGTAAATATTGTTAAGCTGTTTACTTGTTTCAAGGAGTAACCTTTCATCCGCAGAATTAAAATCAAAAAAAAAAAAAAAAAAAAAAAAAAAAACTGAAAGATTCACTCATTACCAAAAATATCAAAATAGGAGACCATAGCCTTGACTAACGACATCACCCGAGTGCATTGCACTGACTACTGCGCGGTGGAGTACCCACGGGAACTTCTGATGCACCAGCATCGACCCAGTTGTTTAAAATACAGGAATATCAAACTTAGGATTCAACTCTTTATCACTTTCAGCAGGACATGTTTACCCATCCGGAGCACCTGATGTCACTCTCAGTTTCACTGGAGGTCACACTGTGTGTGCCATGTTTTTGAATGATGTGTTTTCTAATTCTGTGCTTTGTATCTGTCTTCCGTCATTGTTTTCTGAGTTTAACGTCATTGTTTTCTGTGTCATGTCTTTGGACTTCGATTTTTGTAAATAACACTCCTTTGTTCCTTCGGTATTCTACTGCCGTTGTATCATATTAGAACTATACCTATTTCCATTATTTTGTCAACAACCAATATATTAATTGAATTGTATATTAAAATTATTTAATTTTAGGTAAAAAAGCAAATCAAATGAACACAGCATTTCCCTTTGAATTATCTCTGCAGATTAAAAGATATCTTTATTTCGTTTTATATTTTGAAGATTCCTGGTTGATTGTGGCGTGTGAAAGTAGTTTTCGGCTATTGTGGGTGTTTCCTGTTATCTTTGATATATTAATTTTAAATGTCTACATTTTAATTAATCTGTCAGTGACTTGTCGTTGTCAGAGATGTGACTGCTGTTGAAATATATTTAACCTGCATTTACTTTTCGAATTCAACCTGTAAATTATAGTGTCCAAAAATGACCAAAACAAATATGTTTAAAAATTTAACCCCATATTCTTTAAAGGAAAATAAGGATACTGCATTTTTCTTTCAAAGTAAGAAACTACAGTCTGTCCGGAATCAGCTTGCGGATTTGACGAGTGCGTTGATTTAATGGACTGAATAGATCAAAAGAGTATGGAACTCTCATTGGTCGAATAAGCTGGACATATAATTGACATATAGTCATCACTTTGAAGCGTGTTTGAAAGCACGCGCCTTCACAATTTGATCAGGATGCAAGTTAAAAAAAAGATGATCATGTGTTTCATCGATATTGTATTATACACATATAGGGTGTTTTGGGACAATCTGGTTCCTTTTCCAGTGCAAATTAGTAAAAAAAATAATGCTTCCCACCACCCTTTTCAATCTCGGCAATTAAAAAAATCACACTTTCTTTCATGTCTCGTCATTTGTCATGGGGAACCAGGGCGTTTTTCGGGAATACGGGATTCAATTTGTTTAAATAGGAAACTCGATTCGATATTATTTATTTTCACCGAATGTCACATAATTTTTTTTTTCATTTCTATTTTTCTTCAAACAAATTAAATCATTTATTGTAATGACAAGTGGGATTGGAATATTTATTTTTCACTAGCACCAAGATTAGATTGCTTATTTTTAAAACCATCCAACCCTCAACCCCCGAAAATCAAATGGTCGTCATCTTGATCATCTTTTTTTTTCGTATGGCATGTTTCATACAAGGTTTCCATTGTCTCTGTCAGCAAAAAGTAGTGATCATCGTACTATTTACTGTATTTGACCTTATTCTAAGTCCAGCGGAAACGGAGAATAATAACAAATAACCCTTTTCGTCAAGGCACATGAAACTGCATGTAGGCCTTATAAAGTTATGGAGAGGAATCGTCGGCCTTGTATTCCGATTCGGGGGTATAAATGACCGAAAATCAGTTAGCTAGTTTTATAAAGTTACGTAGAAGATCACCAAAAAAAAATTTACTACTGACAGTATTTTGAAATTCCTTCATTAAATGGTACCAGATTTATCACATTCGTTAGAATTATCGATGCATTTTATAAATTTCTATAAAAAAAAACCCTATCAGACACAAAAATATTTAATTACTGGACTACACCTGAAAGGAAGAGTTATGCAGGTAGAACAAAGTCTTTTCAGTATTAAGAATAATAATTTAACAATAGGGCCACGTTCTCAAACCAATTTAAAGACAAGTAATGGTGAAAAAATGCATGTCCAATCAAAATCTTGGACTATAATTGATGAGTCAAGGTAAAGGCGCGTGTTCTCGACCAATGAGAGTTGCATACTCTTTTGATCTATTCAGTTCATCAAATCAACGCGCTCGTCAAATCCGCAAGCTGATTCCGGACAGACTGCGGATAAGACTCAATCTTTAAAAATGACCAAAAACAATTCAGTAATTTTCGGTAATGGTAATGCATCGGCAAACAAATACCAAAGCAGGAATCATGAAAGGGGGAATTCTAAATCATAAAGCATGTAAGTGTTTCATGTTATCTTTTCTACTTTAATTTAAAAAAAAATTACTACATCATTTATGTTCTGATATACAAACTTCATAAATTTTAGCATGAATAAATTTTGAAAAGTAATATTTTAGGATGCGGTTTAAACTCTGCAAATCATCAGATAATTAAGTTTTAAAATTTACTACATCATATCCTTTTGAAAGAGTTTTGTATGTCCCCATATAAAATTATATGGATTTTAGCTATGTTAAGCTGAGGAAAGTATGATTTGTAATCTGCGGTATAAACTCAATCTTTCAAAATTACCAAAAGAATTTTTTTTTTAAACTTGATCATTTAATTATTACAAAGAGTACATTGTATTTATGTTGTGATTTTTAATGTATTTTTGCCAAGTTAAGATATTCGAAGGATTGTTGATCTGCAGTTTAAACTCAATCTAATAAAATTATCAAGTCAATTCAGTTTTTTGAATATTTCGCTTCATATTTCGCTTCATCATATCCTTTTGAAGGATTTTCTTTTGTCCCGATATGAAATATCATGGACTTTAACCTTTAAGTAAGATTTTTAGTCCCCCTAACTCAATCTTAAAAACGACCACAACAATCTAGTATTGCGAAAATTTTACTTCATTATATTCTTTCGAAGAATATTTTCATGTCATGATATAAACATGTCATTGATTTTAGTATAAGTGAGTTTTGAAAAGTAAATTTTTTTCTGTTACCAAAACCAATTAAATTTTTTAAAATTGTTTTTTAATATGTTTCCAATGAGTTGTTGAGATTTCATATATTTTCGCACGAATAAGTTTCAAAAGTGAGATTTTTGGTCTGTTTGTAATCAGTTTTTAAAAAATTATTAATGATTTTTTTTTTTACAAACACATAATTAAACACAGAAATGGAACAATGGTTTTATTGTTGTTCTACATTTATTTTCATGTATTTTAGCATACATAAGGTTTGACAAAATAAGATATTTAGTCTGCGATCACTTATTTGCATTGTGATCATGTCCAAAACTGAAAATAGCTATTATTCATTTATGATTTGTTTGCAGCACAAAAATAATTTTAGTTTTATAGTTAGTAGTATCATATCAATATGAATTTGGTTTGATATAGGTCCGATATAAAATACTCTTACAGAATAGTAGTTTCACGGACATCGAAATGCATTTTTATTTAAGTACTTTTGGTCAGAAAAAGTTAGTATAGTCAGGTAACATTTGATTCAAGGGAAACAGCCAGTCAATAAAACTATATAGACATAAAAATATACATATTTTGTTCGCTTTGCACAGAAATTTCAATTATATATTGAATTATTAGTTACGTTCACTTCTCGTCATTTGATGTACTCAGTTTGTGAACGGAAATTGACGTGGAACGATTATTGGCCAACAAATAGTGATGAAGGTCTTATTTGTAGGAATATCCTCTATAATGAAAAAAAATTCTGTTAAAAAAAGTTTTTACCCCACTTGAAACTATAAAATTTAATTATCACTTCATTTTATATCGAGAAAAAAATGACCAAAATATTGAAGTTACTGTAAATTTAGTTTCTGCATATGTCCATTTTGACAACTTATGTCGCTTCAGTGCAGATCAAATTAAAATTATTGAAAGACAGAGAATAGATGATTTTTTTTTAAAGATCTGTCAAAAAGTTATGTTTTGAATTTATATATGACTTTATTCATCTGTCTGAAATACCCGAAATCCAATTGCCATAATGTATGATTAGTAACGTTGAAATTTGAATAACTTTAAAATCATTTACACAGTCAGCATGATAATTATAACAGTATTGTTTTAGCAATGACTTTCCCTTAAATGTGGCATGGATTGAGTACACATAGTGCACTCCCTTCCGGGACTCGAACTATTATCTCAACCTTGATCACTATTTTGGCATATTCATTGCTAAACACCATGTAATTATCATTACATTGCCTTAGTTTGAATACATAGTTCCATTTGCTTAATCTTGCCATGTTTTTATATGGATTTTACTCAATGTACATTTACCCATATCCCTTTATTTGTTCATTAAGTCAATGTACAAAGTCCGGCTGTCCCGAGTTCCTTACGTTGTCTATTGTCTTATTCCTGTGTAGTTCCCTGGCAGATTGTTGCATGTAATTAAGATTTTCAGCCATTGTAGGTGTTTCATGTTATCTATTTTTTACATATTTCATAAATATATAATTATTAATTGAGCATTAAAACATACTTAGTTTTTCATCCACCCGATAAAAGATAATGTTTCTCTTTTTGACTGATGAAAAGAAAAATTATGATTTTTTATCACTCTGTGAGGAAACCTGCTAACTTTTACAATGATAATATAATCATAACATGGCCCCGACTACTTCAAATGCCAAATTAGCTGTGTAGAAAGTGATTAACCTCGGGTCTTTTATAAAAGGATTTCAGTGAAAAGAAAACAGAAACCAAAAAAAAAAAGTCTTTCTACTTAGTAAGATATACATCAATATAATACATATATGTTTCAATAGTTTTTAACAAAAGTCGTATAATAGTCTAGCCAGTTTATTTCAAATATTCGAAATTATAGGATATAACATGTTTCCTCTTTAGACAACGTTTTGGTATTGAAAATCAAATGGCAAAATACGTTGCAATTTAATCCTTCCTCCAGGTATTATTTTCAAGCCAAATTGACTTAAAAAAGACTTTTTTAAAAACCAAGTTTCCGGTGCAAGGTTCACCAAAAGTTCACGTCTGAGAAACTGTATCAATTACTACAAAACAACTTGTATCGATGAAATATATGCGAAAGAATTCAGACAGATTGATAATTTTATGTAGTCGTCTTCAAATCGTCAACAAGCATAATATATCGGGCAAAGTTCTCTTACAAACACTGTTATCCTTTACCCGACAAAGGGACCAATAGACAATACAATATATAATTGAGCACAGACATTCATAAAAACCTGGCAAGTAAAATGTGGGCAATATATATATACTCAGATTGCCGGAAAAATAGTTTATTTATTTGCAAAACAAAAAAGCAAAATGTTAAATTTTGATAGTGCATTCTTATGAGAAATTCTCACATGAACAATAGACCACTTTCATGTTTATTTCTTATCCCGACTTTGGCTCCGTTTTTATAACGTTTTCCACAAAGGGAAGTAACCTACTGTCCCGACAGTCAGGTTTACGGTTCCACTGTAATAAGGGACAGCAGTAGATTTCGAATACATAGGTATCTATCACTGGACTAGGGGTAATATCTCGATTGTCTTTAAATAAATTATTTCAAGCTATTCGGGTACTTACCACAGTGAAAATCGTAACCGTTGCCAAAGAAAATATTTACTGACCGTCCTTTCCCTAATGAGACCGAAAACCAGAATGTCGGGTGTTAGCGAGTGACGTCCCTTTGAAAAACATGCTAAATTAGCAGTCATCCCGTAAATATGAAATTCGTCTATTAACCATAGCTTACAAAATAAAAGAAGCATACAGACGCTACCGGAAGTGGATATTTCGTAAATTTCAAGATGTAATGAACTATTATCTGCCAATTGTTAATTGTTTCATAACAAGTATATAAAATTATATTCATATGAAATTAGGTGGCCAGTATGTATTGATATCGGTATTTATGTTATGCGTGAAAATTTAAGTATAACTGCACAGGTTAACACAAAATAAAGACAAACGTAAACAAAAAAAAAAAATCCTACTAGCTAGAATGGGTACCCAACGCTATCAAAAGCCATAAATAGATAAATGTGAATTCATTTAACGGGTACCCAAACCTCTATGTTCCCAATCCCATTATCTTATAGTAATATAAACATACGAATAAAAACCACCACAGAAAGACTACTTACTACGAGACCTTGAAAACGACTATAATCAGTAAAAACGTAGTTTGAAAAGGGCGATAACTGCTATGCAGCCACATAGCATATTTTCACAGTTTGGTCATTTGTAAAATGACAAGGGACGCATGGAAGGTACAGACAGACGATATTAAAACAAAGTATATATTCTGTCATGAAGACAGGCCGATTTTGTTACATTTACAAGAAATCTATGGTCGACGTCTGTTATTGCAATATGTTCAAATATCACGCTTCTGTGGTATACTAACCTGACACTTTCATTGAAATTGAAAGTCATATAACATTAGTGTAACATATGTATCAATTAAGGACTTTTTACGAAGTCAGTATGTTATTTATGGACCTGTTAGGGTCAATATATTCCTAACAGGTCCATATATAATTTATTGACAGAGTAAAAAAATCCATCATTTTTATATTACAAATGTAGTTTTATGGTATTTCATTACATTTTTGTGAAGGAAAATTTTGTCTAAACATCGGAATTTAATTAGAAATAGAACCTTTATTTGAAGGTGGGTGTGGATTTGCCATTATCTAGAATGGGTTACATGAGTGATCATGGGACAAATAAATGCTGACATTTCTCTTATAGTTGCAAATAAAAAACAAACAAGCCTTTTTATTAGCATGTTTACGTGAAGTGTGCGATAAAAAATTGACAACTGTTTAATATATTTTTCATTGATTGCAGTGGTTTTTCTGTAAAAACATTTTAATATCCCCTTTTATTTCCTCGCCGAAAATCTAATTAATGTGTAGAGCATTTTCCAATAATTATTAAAATATTTTTCATAAAACCTTTTTTTAGTGAAAAGCTATAGTCTGAAAGTCCAATCAGACATGTAGCGTCAATAAAACAAAAAATAGAATCTTTGCGTCAATATACTTCAAAATAGAAACTTGGCGTCAATATACCTAAAATTAGAAACAACGCTGAAATATACTGAACATTCTTAGAATCAAGTGAGCGTATTAGCCAATTAGATTAAAAGAAACTTATACCATATGTAGTATTGGTTTTTATTTATCTATACAGGACCAATGCTTTAAGCAGAAAAAAATCTCTTTTATTGGCATTGATGATCACCAGATTCATTGGAGGAAGCAGTTGTATCTTTTAACGACAATCTTACGTACAATATTAAAAAAAAACACTCTACGACTTTAGTTACGATTAAAGCGAAGCAAATTTACTTAACTGTCCAGTGTTTCATTGTTCTATCATTACGAAAGACGGGTTTATTGTTCAAATTCATCACTCAAATCCAATACTGGTAAAGAAATAAGAATCTAAAAAAAATGAATGATCGAAATCATGAAGCTGCTACATGTATGTTGAAATCGATTAACGTATTACATTTGAACAATGCACTTGCCTTGGCTATTCTCCATAGATTTTATAATTATTAACACTTATGGAGTTAAATTTTAATTACAGACGGCAAGACATATGCAAAGCAAAATGTCCTTCATCATTAGGAAATTTTCTTCATAAATTGCAATGATCAACAATGCCCAGAAAAATACCAATAAAATTTACTTGAATCATGCATTTTAGTTATCTCATTACCTAGATGTGAACTATATTTATCATAGCATCCAATGTTAAAACGTTTCCGTTGAAAGCCATACATGATTTCAGATAGACCTCCAAGACGTTCACTGTAGGGTACCTGTTCTTTACCTCATTGATAAAGTTGTATACTAATTTAGCAGAAAGGGAAACTGAGTTGATTTATCATAAGTATTTTTGTTAATTACAAGGAGTCGATGTTAATCCAAAAAAGCAGGACAAGTGTTCGTGTTTTGTACAAACGTGTCATGATGCCTTTGGGTTCCGTTCTGAACATCCTTTAAACATATAATTTGTCATTCCATTCTGTTAGATAGAGATGTCCCAGCACTAAACTATACTGTTTCTGACAAAAAATGTTTTTTAAACTAATTCAGGGTTTCGTGAAATTAAATTTGATCTCCATCACACAACGTGAGATATGAAGGGTGAATACGTCGAAAAACGAATACCGAAGAAATAGATGGGAGGGAGGTGGTTTTCCATAAAATGAAATCCACAAACACGGCAAATCAGATGTAACACAAATAGAGATCGAGACGTGACAAATGACAAAACAAATAAAGTTAAGATAAACCAGAACGACCTGTTTTTTTAAAAGCTCATAAGAGTTCATATTGTAATGTTTTACATGCACGTAACGACAATAACCAGGAAATTTGGTCCCTGCTATAACAAAATATAAATTAAACTTTGTTTTTAGTTGCAACATACACAGAACTAAAGCACTATCAGTGTGAACCCCCACAAAACTGCTGGTTGGAGGGTAAGCATATCTCCCGGCACGCGTGGACAAATAGCAAGACACGATAAAATATTTTTCTTCAGAGCTGAAAAAAAAATATAAATTAAAAATCTATGATAAGGTTAACTATACTGAAATACTATAATTTATTAATATCTGATCGAACTTGTATTTAGTTAAAGGGACAATTATCTCCGTCGCTATGATAGAGTACTCTGCATTAAAATTTAGACTGAACTGAATTATGAAATAGTTCTTGTCCCGGGTTTTTAAAAAAGATTCTCATCAATTTATCAGGCAATAAAAACAGTATATCAATATTTAAGAAATTCAAAAAATATTTAAAACTAAACCAAGGACGTATATTTAGATATAAATATACGCCCTTGACTAAAACAGAAGAAACTAAGTAAAACTACGTTTTCAAATATTAAATAACAAGTCAAGTTGTAAACAACAATAAACATGAAATTAGTAACAACTAAAATTTATAAATCATGCAAAAATTATTTATCCGTCTGAAAGAAAAGAAACAATTGTTAAATTTTGAAGTGCTATAAATTCATACCTTACCTGTGTATTTTTAGCGCCCTCTATAAATAACAGTACACTAAATCAATACACAAAATTACCGAGGATTTATACTTAACTGATAAAAGTAAAGAAAATACAACAAATGTATGGTGAAAAGTTATTTTTTTAACATTCTTACAAAAGTCTACAGAAAGCTGCAATATATATATGTTTGTATTTATGAAATATTTTGAAATGTACAAACCACGGATCGCGGATGTTCATCAACAGATACGGAATGAAAAAAAAATTATAAATAAAATATGTATCTATTTTTCCATTTAACCAATATTGGTAGATGTTGTTCTAGTTTCTGATTGGTTGATTAACCGGGACATTCTCTTAATTTAACTGGGACACTCTCTTAATTTCCTCGTCCACTCTTAATTTAATTGGAACATCTGATTTTAACTTGGACATTCTTGATTTAAAAATCGTCACTGAATTTACTCGTCAATCTCTTAATTTAACCAGATTTCACTTAATTATTAAGAGACAGACGATCGGGACACAGGAGGGGTGTTCCCTATATACTGGGTCCCATGTCAGAAGGAGGAGAACAAAGAAAGTCAAAAATACATGTTTTCCTTATTAATATATAATAATACGACTTGACTGTGACACTTTACTGTCCCTGATAAACATGATAAATGCGTTAGTAGAACTGAAGACGTCCAAGTAGCCTATTTATTGGTTCACCAAGTAGGGGGACATGGAAAATGGATTCGTAGCTTCTGTTGTTATTTCAATAATACGGAAGCGCGATCCAAGTCTTTTCTCTATTTGCATGATTTGTCAGTTTCGTTCCATTGTTCTAATAATTTCAGGCCCACCGGAAAGAGTTGCTCATGATTCATGAACCATGGTTTTTTTTTTGGGGGGGGACTGACCACCTGGGTTGAAAAAATAGGGAATCCAAAAATAGTCTAGCCCTCACTCTGTCCAATAGCAAAAACCGTGCTAAACAAAGTAAAAAATAAAGGGCTACGCCAAGCGCAGCATGATACGACCGCAGCATGTCGTCCACTGAAATTTGAAAAGTGTAATTTAAAGTGAGTATGGACATAGGAAAGAGCTTGACACAATAATTAGATGGACGCAATAAGGAGATTGACCGAGTAATTAGCTGGACACAAACTAGGGAAAATAAAAATTAACCCTTATGACTCCTTATGATTCCTCTTTGACCCTCTATAGCTCAGATACGGTTAGAGCTAAGCCCAATCCATTGACATGATGCTGAAAGCTTATATAAAGATGAATCAAAAGAAAAAAATCCCATCGAAATGTGATGAAAAATAAAAATTTAAGGTAATCTGTAAATTTACGATTTGGCCCCCTTCGGCCCCTCATAGCTCGGGAACATCAAGAGCTATGTCAAATCAGTTGAAATACCACTGAAAGCTTACATCAAGTAGAATCCAAAGAAAAAAATCCCATCGAAATTCGACGAAAAATAAATTTTTAGGTTATCTGTAAATTTACGATTTTGGCCCCCTTTGGCCCCTCATAGCTCGGAAACGGTAAGAGCTACGCCAAATCCGCTGACATATAACTGAAAGCTTACATAAAGAGGAATCAACGAATAA
>MJUU01026720.1:19334-35195 GCA_002080025.1 Modiolus philippinarum
TACTGAAAGCTTACATCAAGAGGAATCCAAAGAAAAAAATCCCATCGAAATCCGATGAAAAATCAAATTTTTTGGTTATCTGTAAATTTACGATTTTGGCCCCCTTCAGCCCCTCATAGCTGGGTAAGGAAACAAGTTACCAAAATTCTAAAAGTAGAGCGCTACAATAGTTTTTCATTAGGAATCCTTTGGAAAAAATTGCATCAAAATCGGACTCAAAATAAAAAAATGAAATTTTTGAATTTCGCCCCCTTTGGGCCCCATTTATCTCGTGAACGGTACATGCCACGTGAAATCCGTTGGCATATTCCAGATTGGAAATTTTCTAAGGAGTTTACTGAAAGAAACCCCATCAAAATCCGATAAATAATAAAGATTCTACAGTCAAATATGTGAAAACAACCAATTTAACCCCTTTTGGCCCCTTTTTCTAAAACGGGCGGGGCCAGGAACATAAAATTATAGCCCGGGCTAAAGCATGTACCAAGAAACATCATACTAAAATTTGAAAATGATCTGTTCACTGGAACCAAAGTTATGCTGTCCACAGACACAAAAATACCCAATTTTACCCCTTTTTGGCCCCTTTTTCTGAAATGGGTGGGGCCATAAACCCGAAATTAAAACCCGGGATAGCCATTATGCCAAGAAACCACATACTGAAATTTGAAGATGATCCGTCCACTAGAAACAAAGTTATGCTGCCACAGACGCCGACGCCGACGCCGACGACTGCGCCATAACATAATACGACCGCAAAATTTTTGCGGTCGTATAAAAATTGGGGAAAAAAGACAATCCGGTTCTTAAAGGGGGCACATAAAATTTCCTGTGTCTCGGATGAAAATCCAGCCCCCTCCCCTGAATTAAATGTCCTGGGACTAATACTCTGATACTGCACTTTGTGTTTTCTCACATATTACACAGACGCATCCCATCAATCAGTCCGTAATAAGCAATAGGCGTGTTTTGGGACAACTCTGTGGTCAAAATAGTTAACTTAAGCCATGTAAGCAGGAAGTTGTATCAAATAAAGTCTGATCGATTCATCTTTGTTTAATTGACTGGCGACCAGTGAAGTGATAGCTAATTCGACTAGTGCACAATTCCATTTGAAATGCCCGGTAGATCAAGTCATGGCAACAGCATTTTGCCAACTGACAGGGTCAGTTCATGGCCAGGATTTCAGAAGGGGCTTAAATAACAAAATCGAGATGGCCCCTTTATAAGACCGGGAATCAGGGATACAAATAACATTGGGACACAGGAGGGGTGTTTTTAGACACGGGAAATTGGGATTTGATGGTGAAATTTAAAGGGATTAGCAAAAATTGGTTTCTTAAATACAATCTTTCGAGATCGGGACTTTTTCGCATAAAATGTCTGAATACAGGGTGGCGAGACCATTTTAGTGATGCCGGGTTAGGCCATTTTTAACTTCGGGAAATTGAGATGACCCCTTTATAACACTGGGAATTAGGGATACAAATGACATCGGGACACAGGAGGGCTGTTCCCTATATACTGGGTCCCATATCAGAATTAGGAGAACAACGAAAGTAAAAAATACATGTTTTCCTTATTCATATATATGGGACTCGGTCTATCAGATTCGTATGTTTTAATTTAATACCGGCCCCTGAGATTGAAGCTACTTGGAACTCCGAGACTTGGAATTACGAATCCATTTCCTCAGTTCTCGGAACCGTTCAAGCGCAGGGGCGGTAAGTGCCACAGCCAGTTCGTATTATTTGTGTAAGCATGCACTCACATGCACTATGCATTCTATACCTGATTTATAATCCTTATTTTCTAACATACATTTTCTTTACACGCCTTGGGATGTAGGCCAAGCAGAGATGTTATGAAATGCTGACCACGTGACATAAAGGGTGGAATTGAACAAAATGGAAATCATGTTTGTCGACATTTTCTTTAATTATAAATTGTACTAATTGATAAAAATGCTAAATGGAAGCATGATAATTTGAAGAAAACTGCACATTAATGGGTGATTATGTTATACATAATCATGGTTTATTCATGAATATTCAGCCGCCTTTGTGAACTATTTGTCGAACCCGTAGTTAGCTCATTGTTGATGTAGCTGGGTAGCCATTTTATATTTGTTTTTCCTCTACCGGATTTGACTTTACTACCGGAGTTGACATGTTCAACACGGCGGGTGTCTTTTAAGAAGCAGGAGATGCTTACTCTACCGGTGCACATGATCTCACCCATGGCTTTTATTGGGTCCGTGTTGTTCATTTTTGTGTATGTGTGTGTCTTCATTTTCTTTTCTGTGCCGTGCTCATGTTATGTCTTCGTTTCTTTATTTTTCCGACGTTGTCATTGTCCTTGGATTGTTCTATTCAGACTGACGGTTCGGTTTTCACTTACTGTATAATGTAACATTCTCGCAAATTGTCACTGGCGTGTTTGTATTAGACAACACTTATTAATTCGTCCTCTCATCTTGTTCTTGGTTACGATTTTAACTTCAGGCATATCAATTCTTACATGACGTTTTATATTTATAGCCTTATCTTATTTCTTAAAAAGTGTTTTTGAACAAGTCAGTGCTATTCCTCATATTTACAAATGTATATCCGTGAAATTAGTTGTTGTAAGACTTTAGCTAGCCGGAAGTTTAGTGGTGAGCACTCCTTGTTCCATCTTCAAAATTAGGTTTGGTACATTGTGGCATCTAACTATATTTTTCAGCTATTGTAGGTTTTCCTGTAATCTTTTTTTGTTTGTGAATATTGTATACTACGCTTCCTTATATGTGTACTTCACTGTTTTTTTTTGTAGATGCCAAAATTATGAAGTAGTCTTTTGCGGCAAGTCCATTGTTATATTTACACGTGTGTGCCAATACACTTCTGACTAGTGATTTCTGTTACATTTGGTTGAATAGTAAAGGAAACTCATTAAAATAAGCATTGATCAAATTAAGAACAAAAGTTCCAGAAAATAAAAAGAAGGAAAAAAGTCATTAAATAAAGGAAGAAAATGTATTATTAGCTGGCCGGGACGAATGTCCGGACAGTTATTGTCATACGCCCGTCGTCGGTGTCAGTGAAATTTTAACCTTGCTTGTAGAATGGACACCTGAGGAGCTAATATGATATTTAGTATGTGACTTTCTTGTAATGAGAGCTTTCTTGTGGTACCATATTTGTAGACATTTTGAACTTGACCTTTCCCTTAGGGCAATTAAAAAAACTTTAACCTTGCCTTAGAAGTTAGGCTATGAGTGGTAGGTTATCATAGTTGGTATATGACTTCCTTATGATGAGAGCTTGCAAGCGGTACCATATTTGTAGACATTTTTACCTCGACCTTTCCATGAGGGCAAAGATCTAAAAGCTTTAACCTTACTTCTAGCATTTAGTTGCAGGGTGTTCATATTTGATATGCGACTTTCTTGTAATGAGATCTTTCTAGCCGTACCATAGTTGTATACATTTTGGCTTTGACCTTTCCCTTTGGGCATTCTTTTCAAAAACTTTAACCTTCCTTTAGAATTCAGTCGGTTAGTGAAAGGATGTTCTAATTTGGAATGTAAAGTCTCTATGATGAGAGCTTTCTGTAGGTACCATATTTGTAGACACTTTGATCTAAACCTTTTCGACTTTTTTTCTGAGGGCAATCTAAAAAATACTTTAACCTTGTTTCTATTAGTGGTAGGGTGTTCATTTTAAGCATGCGACTTCCTTATGCATGTTATGATGAGGGCTTTATAGAAGTGCCGTATTTGTAGACATTTGACCTTGACTTTACCCTGAGATTATTTTTTGAAAAACGTTACCTTGCTTCTAAGGTAGGTGATAGGCCATACATATTTGCCATGCCACCTCATTTTATGGCATTTTGAAATTCTTAAAAGTTTGCAATTTTGGAAATAAATTCGAAATTTATTAAGCATTGACTTCACTCTTATTCCTGGCCAGCTATGTTGTCTTCTGACAACACTTGTTAATTTCCTGTTTCCCGCCATAGCATTTCTAAGTTTGGCCTATGTGAACCATCTTTTAAAAAGCCACTGCAAGAGTGATTTTCCTCATCAACTCATATAAAGGGCTCTGCCGAAATGTAAAAGAAGTTTGACAAAATATAACATAAAAAATTGCGGTGTTTGTCGCTCTTCTCTTTCCCCAGATTCCACTCTAGTGTGTTTACTCCCAGAATCTTAACCCTTAAAAAGTGCCCCATGTATATTTCTTAAGAACATATTTTCTTCAATTCTAGACACGTTTTAGATTATATTAAATATTTAGAGCGTACATTTTGGTTGCTTCTTTTAATTCTTGCTTATTAAGCTGCTAACTCAATGAAATAACTTGATTTTCTATTTTGGTGTGATGGGAATAGTAATTGTGCTATCTTTATATTTTAGTACCTTGATGACCTTTCAGTATTTTAGTACTTCTTTAGCACATCTTATAGTGTACTTGTGGTTATTGAGTTAAATGCCACTGTTAATATACTAAACTGGCAAATAATAGCCATTCATTGTGCAACAACAGAGGTTCATATTTTCAGAAATTACTTTTAATATTGTATGTAGCTATTTAAAGATGTAAGAGGAAAGTCATTAGTGGAACGGTAACCAGTAATATTTATTCTTTATATCTGAATTGTAATCAAGGAATCACGATATTTATTAGACGAATGAGATGCTAAATCTTCCTGTGCACCTTATCTCACCCTTAGTTTTTACTAGGTCCGTGTTGTTCATCTGTATGTGGGTCATTATTTTTCTTTCATGTCCGGTACTGATGTGTTTTCTTTGTTTCTTAGTGTTCCCTATGTTGCCGTTGTTCCTTGATTGTTCGTTTTTAGACTGAAAGTTTGGTTCTCACTTATATGGAAAGCCGTTGTGGAATCTATTCCCTTTTTATTGATATGTTTAAATGAATTATAGATATTAACAAATAATTATAGATATCAATAAACCATTTATAGACAAGATTGTGGACTTAGACTTGGTGGTCTACCTGTATTGGGTTTTATTTGTATGTTTATTATACTATAGGGAAACGGGATAGAGAAAGGGGAGGTCTGGGTACCCATAAACCGGTGTTACCCTACCGCTGGCTGTTGCCAGTGCCGGTACCAAGTCCGACTATCACGAGTTCCTATCGTTATCTATGTTTGTCTTTTGTCATTTTATTGTTTTTCTTGTGCAGTTCCCTGGTTGATTGTGACATGTGATTGTAGTGTTCGGCCATTGTAAGTGTTTCCTGTTATCTTCCTTTCATTAATGAATAAATATTTATAGAAATCTATTAATCAGTATTTATTGATATCAATAAATACAGCTCTATTTATTGATAATTAAAAATGATTTACTGATATTAAGAAATGAATTATTGATATTTACAAATGATTTATAGATATTTAAGATAGTGAACGATTTATAGATATTAGTAAGTGAGAACCGAACCGTCAATCAATAAATCATTTATAAATATCTATAATCATGTTTAAATATTTATAAATGGTGCTATTAATTAATATCTATAAATGATTGATTGATATCTATAATTCAGTTCAAATCTCCATAATTCGATTTGTTGATATCTATAATTCAACTCTCCATAAATCGCCTTTTTGACCCAGATAATTTAAGTATTGGTAAAGTATGTTATATAAAGAGTTCAGTTGACCAAGATTATTTTTAATGTCTAATTTCTAATATCCAAAATCGCCTCGGTGACATTGATCAGTACTTACAATGTAAAACGTATACTATATTAAGAGTTCAGTTGACCTCGACTTTTTAAATATCCATAAATCGCCTCAGTGACACTGATCATTACATTGTGTTTCTTTAAACGCGACAAGGACAATAATTTTGGTAAAAATACATTTAATATGTATTTTGTTTCTTTTTCTTTTTCTTTTTTTTTTGCTATTACGATTGACAGAATATTCAACTTAAGGGGGTAGACCTGGGGAAGCCTAAAATTTTCCACTCGTTTAATTTTTTCAATATTTTCAGTATTAAAACTACACATGTTCATTCCCACTTTAAGCAATTTTCAACAATTTTTACCGAACCGGTTTTTGTCTCGTGGTCATCAAAGATACTCTGTTTCCTCATATTATTTGGTCCATTCAGGACTTGATTGGGGTGTATAAAATTGGCTCTAATTAAAATTTTTATTTAATTTAGAATTATTTCAAATGCAAAATGCTGTAGTTTAGACATGTGTGAAAGTAAGAATGAATAAATGATAGTAAATTTAACTAGTAAATGGGTCTTCTGAACAGTATAGGCTTAAATAACAAAATACAAAATGTTCCTGTTAATTTAGTTTCTGCATATGCGCATTTCGACAACTTATGTCTCTTCAGTGCAGATAAAATCAAAATATTTGGAAGTCCATAAACCGAAAAACGTGTAAAAGCTGACAGAGAACAAATAACCAATGGGACCTAAATAGAAAAGCCAAAATTCAGCTAAGGAAAGAGCTATGCATGAGGGAGATACTCCTTAGTTTTAAACAAAATTTTGTAAAATTTCGATATGGCAAGTTTCAAAAATAAATTCGGTTTTCGGGTCAGCATCGAAGTACTGACTACTGGGTTGGTGAATACCATCGGGAACTAACAGTCCACCAGCAGAGGCATCGGCCCAGTGCTAATAAATAACAAAATACCGAAGTTCCTGTTAATTTAGTTTCTGCATATGCGCATTTCGACAACTTATGTCTCTTCAGTGCAGATAAAATCAAACTATTTGGAAGTCCATAGACCGAAAAACGTGTAAAAGCTGACAGAGAACAAATAACCAATGGGACCTAAATAGAAGAGCCAAAATTCAGCTAAGGAAAGAGCTATGCATGAGGGAGGTACTCCTTAGTTTTAAACAAAATTTTGTAAAATTTCGATATGGCAAGTTTCAAAATAAATTCGGTTTTCGGGTCAGCACCGAAGTACTGACTACTGGGTTGGTGAATACCCTCGGGGACTAACAGTCCACCAGCAGAGGCATCGGCCCAGTGGTAAGAAATAACAAAATACCGAAGTTCCTGCTAATTTAGTTTCTGCATATGCGCATTTCGACAACTTATGTCTCCTCAGTGCAGATAAAATCAAAATATTTGGAAGCCCATAATCCGAAAATGTGTAGTCTATTTTGATCACTTTTAAACAGTTCTTGTAAAAAATTCTGTCGTTTAATTATCACCAAAACCTGAGAACAGAAAGAAAACTAGTATATGTAAGATATATTAAGATTATAGAAAATTCTACCGTCCCAGTTTTTCTTAATTTAGAATAAAGTGGGTAAAAATCAATAAAGATTCCTGAATCTGTACTATAAATTACCTCCCTTGAAAAAAGTCCGACTTTTACATATTTTCATTATCCCTTGGACAGTATTGCAAAAATTTATGGTAAAATGCACTCATTATAAATAACTGGATGTTGGGTATTTGTTTTTATGACAAAGTGAATATCTATTTGCCGTGTTGGGAAAAAAATTACAATTTTAAAATTCTGATCATACCTATTGCAATGATTCTATTTGTTTGTGTAAGTAATAAAATAGTGAAAAACAGAGTTATCTCCTCCTACCCCAGGTCTACCCCCTTAATAGTGTGAGATGCATACTCGAGTGAAATGAATAAAAACTCCGATTTGGAGTGTTCATCCACACTCCAATCGTGTGCGGTGATATGATCATGACAATCAAAATACATGTTAATATGCTGATTTTATTAGTTATTATTCAAAATGTAAAATTAAAAAAGTAAAACTGAACTCGAAAGTACCTTATTTTATTGCATAAATGAATTGTTCCGGGTAATTTGAAATATTCCAGTTGCTTGAAAAATAAATGATATTTCTACATGTCTCTGGTTTTAATGCAATGTAATCGAATTCATATTTATGCTTAAAGTATTCACATTCTAATTTTGCAACTTCGAAATGTTAGAATAAAGTAAAATTTTTCAAAAACAACAAAAATTGAATTGTTTTGGTTATATTTAATGATTAAGTATAAACCTCAGACTTAAAATCTACTTTTCCAATCATATTTATGCTAAAATGAAATTAAACTTAAATTTCGAAACAAATATACTCCTTCGAAAGGTTAAAGTAAAGTAAAATTTAAAAAAATGATTTTTTTTTTTATTTTTAATAATTAAGTTTAAACCGAAGACTTAAAATCTACTTTTCCAATCATATTCATGTTAAAAAGACATTAAATTTTAACTTCGCAACATGAAAACTCCTTCCAAAAGTTACTATTGAGTAAAATTTTCCAAAAATTGTTTTGGTCATTTTTAATGATTAAGTTTAAACCGAAGACTTACAATCTACTTTTCCAATCATATTCATGCTAAAAAGCATAAAATTCTAACTTCACAACATATAAACTCCTTCAAAAGGTTATTATTGAGTAAAATTCTAAAAAAAATTTGAATTATTTTGGTCATTTTTAATGATTAAGTTTTAACCAAAGACTTAAAATCTAATTTTCCAATCATATTCATACTAAAAAGACACGAAATTTTAACTTCGTAACATATAAAGTAAAATGTTAAAAAAATGAATTATTTTGGTCATTTTCAATGATTTTGGCTTTTCTATTTAAATCCTTTTGGTTATTTGTTCTCTATCAGCTTTAAATGTGTTTCGGTTTATGGACTTCCAAATGTTTTGATTTTATCTGCACTGAAGAGACATAAGTTGTCGAAATGCGCATATGCAGAACCTAAATTAACAGTAACTTCGGCATTGTGTTATTTTTTACCACTGGGCCGATGCCTCTGCTGGTGGACTGTTAGTCCCCGAGGGTATTCACCAACCCAGTAGTCAGTACTTCGGTGCTGACCCGAAAACCGATTTTATTATAAAATGTGCAATATCTAAATTTTACAAAATTGTGTTTAAAACTAAGGAGTACATGTATCTCCCTCATGCATAGCTCTGTCCTTAGCTGAATTTTGGCTTTTCTATTAAGATCCTTTTGGTTATTTGTTCTCTATCAGCTTTAAATGTGTTTCGGTTTATGGACTTCCAAATGTTTTAATTTTATCTGCATTGAAGAGACATAAGTTGCCGAAATGCGCATATGCAGAACCTAAGTTAACAGTAACTTCGGTATTGTGTTATTAATTTTAACCCAAAACTTAAAATCTACTTTTCCAATCATATTCATACTAAAAAGACATTAAATTTTAACTTTGCAACATATAAACTCCTTTGAAAGTTATTATTGAGTAAAATTTTCCAAAAATTGAATTGTTTTGGTCATTTTTAGTGATTAAGTTTAAAGCGAAGACTTTAAATCTATTTTTCCAATGATATTCATACTAAAAAGACAAAAAAAAATTAACTTCGCAACTAATTAACTCCTTCGAAAAGTTATTATTGAGTAAAATATTCCGAAAATTTGAATTGGTTTGGTCATGTTTAATGATTAAGTATAAACTCTACTTTTCCAATCATATTCATAATAAAAAGAAATTAAATTTTAACTTCGCAACATATAAACGCCTTCCAAAGGTCATTTTTGAATAAAATGTTCCAAAAATTGGAATTGTTTAGGTCATTTTTAATGATTAAGTATAAATCGAAGACATAAAATCTATTTTTCTAATCATATTCATGCTAAGAAGACAGTAATTTTTATCTTGGCAACATATAAACTCCTTCGAAAGGTTATAATAAAGTAAAATGTTCCCAAAAACAAATGAATAGATTTGGTCATTTTCAATTATTTGATTTAAACCCAAAAGTTAAAATCTACTTTTCAAATTATATTCATGCTAAAAAGACATTTAATTTTAACTTCGCAACATAAAAACTCCTTCGAAAAATTATTATTGAGTAAAATTTTCCAAAAGTTGAATTGTTTTTGTCATTTTTAATGATTAAGACTTCAAATCAATTTTTCCAATCATATTCATACTAAATGAGACATAAAATTTTAATTTCGCAACATATAAACTCCTTCGAAAGGTTATTACTGAGTAAAATTTTCCAAAAATTTGAATTGTTTTGGTCATTATAAACAGAAGACTTAAAATCTACTTTTCCAATCATATTCATACTAAAAAGACATTAAATTGTAACTTCGCAACATATAAACGCCTTTCAAAGGTTACTATTGAGTAAATTTTCCAAAAATTTGAATTGTTTTGGTAATTTTCAATGATTAAGTATAAACTGAAGACTACAAATCTACTTTTCCAATCATAATCATGCTAAAAAGACATTAAATTTTAACTTTGTAACATATAAACTCCTTCGAAAGGTTATAATAAAGTAAAATTTTCAAAAAATATAATTGTTTTGGTCAATTTTAATAGTAGAGTTTAAACCGAAGTTTTGAAATCTAGTTTTCCAATTATATTTATGCTAAAAAGACATTAAATTTTAATTTCGCAACATATAATCTTCTTTGAAAGGTTATTTTAAAGCAAAATTTTCAAAAAGATTCAATTGTTTTGGTCATTTTTAATAATTTAGTTTAAACCAAAGACTTAGAATCTACTTTTCCAATTATATTTTTATGCAAGACATTAAAATTTAATTTCGCTACATATAAAGTCCTTTGAAAGGTTATTATAAAGTAAAATTTCAAAAAGATTGAATTGTTTTGGCCATTTTTTAAAAATTTATTTTAAATCGAAGACTTTAAATCTTCTTTTTTAATCATATTTATGTTTAACAGACATTAGATTTTAATGTCACAAGAAATGAACTCCTGCAAAAGGTTATTAAGAAGTTAAATAATCCCCAAAAATGAATTTTTTTGGTCATATTTAATAATAAAGTTGAAACCCAAAACATAAAATCTACTTTTCCAATCATTTTTATGGTAAAAAGACATTAAATTTTAATTTCGCAACATATTAAGTCCTTCAAAAGGTTATTATAAAGTAAAATTTTCAAAAAATTGAATTGTTTTGGTCATTTTTCATGATTAAGTTTATAAACTGAAGACTTAAAATCAATTTTTCCAATCATATTTATGATAAAAGTAATTAAATTTTGGACTACACAATATATAAACTCCTTCGAAAGGTTATTATAAAGTGTTATTTAAAATAAAAACTTAAAAGTTTTAGTCATTTTAATTAATTTATTTTTAAAACAAGGAATAAAAATCTTACTTTTTCAACCAAATTTATGATAAAAGAAAAAAAAATGTATTTCAACTTATATTAACTCCTTAAAAAGGATCTTATAAAGTAGAATTACCAAAAATCTGAATAGTTTTGGTCAATTTTAAGGATTCAGTTTAATCCTGAGACTAAAAATCTTACTTTCCAATCATATTTTTGCTAAAAGTCTTTTAATTTTGGACTAAGTTATATAAATGAATAATAAATAAACATTTTTTCATAAAATATATAAAACAGAGATAAGGGAGTAAAACAAGAAAGGTTGTCTTATTCAACATGCAAGCATATAATGAAGATATATTAAGTTTGCTTAAATTTATTTTAGAAACAACAAACAGTAGAATACCGAAGGAACAAGGGAAGCGAAGACCACAAAAATCGAAAAAAAATTTAGCTGATTATCAAAGTTTTTTTCTTTCAACTACCAAACAAACAAAAAATCATTCAATAATTCGTTCTAAGTTTTTACACTATTATATTACTTTATTGTTCTTTTTGTTTTCCATTTACAAGCGCACACAATATATATGTTTAGTTACATATTTTACGAAAGGATATGGAGTAAATGAACATGAGACCATAACACATATGTTAACTCCAACTGCAATAATTTTAATGATCTGTATGGCCATTTCGGAAATTAATTCCTCATCAGCAGCACTAGAACCCAAACAAAGGAAATCCATAATTTCAAAAAATGTTTAAATGTATTAATCCAAACGAAATCCGAACAATCAGTAACATCAAACATAGCCAAGGACAAAACTACGATGGAGGGAGTTAAACCTTAGGTTTTAGAATTTACATAAATTTAGATAATAGTAATTAAACAAACTGTACACATGAGATATAATCTCATGTACAAGTACACCATATCTAAGAAAAATAAAGAGCATACATCTCTACCACGGGGAATTGTTTTACCAACTCCACACTGCAATAAAAGACAAACTCCTGTATTATATATTTTACGAAAGGATATGGAGTAAATGAACATGAGACCATAACACATATGTTAACTCCAACTGCAATAATTTTAATGAGCTGTATGGCCATTTCGGAAATTAATTCCTCATCAGCAGCACTAGAACCCATACAAAGGAAATCCATAATTTCAAAAAATGTTTAAATGTATTAAACCAAACGAAATCCGAACAATCAGTAACATCAAACATAGCCAAAGACAAAACTACGATGGAGGGAGTTAAACCTTAGGTTTTAGAATTTACATAAATTTACATAATAGTAATTGAACAAAGTGTACACATGAGATATAATCTCATGTACAAGTACACCATATCTAAGAAAAATAAAGAGCATACATCTCTACCACGGGGAATTGTTTTACCAACTCCACACTGCAATAAAAGACAAACTCCTGTATTATATATTTTACGAAAGGATATGGAGTAAATGAACATGAGACCATAACGCATATTTGAGTAGTTTCTCAAATTATTCAAAGCACTATCGTTCCCTTGATATTAAAACATATAGAATATGTTATTGCGTTCTTTGTCTTTTATGTGTTTAAAGTAATACAGGTAATAATCAGTGTCACGGAGGCGATTTATGGTCACAATTGCGCAATTAATGTTGTTCGGAATGCATCTAGTTTTTTTTATCCCAAGATGTTATTCAGAATTAATCAATGCAGTACGTCCGATTGGTGGAAACTTATTATAATAAAATCACCTATACACTAGTAATATAGAATTCATTAATATTTATTCACTTTTTATATCTTTGACCTGAATCCCGGATATGTTTATGTCAGGGGTCGGATTTAAAATATTTTCCATAAAAATACCGACCCTTTTTATAGCCCCTATTTTCACCAAGAAGAGCAATGGGAATCCCCATTTTTCATTCCCAAATTTGAAAGATCTCAGTACCGACAAATTATTAAAGGGACCCCTGGAGTTGAAATTCGGTTGCATCTGATTTTAGAATTGCGTCACACTGGGGTACCCCCCCCTATGGAAATAGCATTATGAATAATTACGCATTTGTAACCTTATGGATATTAAAAAAGTCGGGATCAACTGAACTCTTTACATAATGTACGTTTTCCTTTCTTAGAAATGATCAGGGTCACAGATGCGATTTATGGATATTCAAATTGAATTATATATATTAAAAAATGATCAGAGTCAGCTGAACTCTTCATTTAATACAGAATTATAGATACACTTAATGATCAGTGTCACGGAGGCGATTTATGGAGATTTGAATTATAGATATCAATAAATCAAATTATGGAGATTTGAATTATAGATATCATTAAATCGAATTATGGAGATTTGAATTATAGAAATTTAAAAATGAATTATAGATATCTATAATTTGTGTCGAATTATAGATATCAATAATTGAATTATAGGTATTGAAAAATAAATTATAGATATTAATAATTCGCTTTATTTATTAATATCTATAAATAATTTATGGATATTTAAAGATATCAATAAATAGCGAATAAATTCCACAACGGCTTTCCATACACTTATTTTTAGTAGAGACAACGTTTTCAAAACATCGGCAAACGAATACCAAGGCAAGAAGGGGTAAAGGTCAAAGGGGAAATTAAAAAAAAAAAAAAAAACACGGCAATTTATATCAAGCACGAATGAAGACAGCATGACAAAGACAAAACAAATCGACAGAATTGAATAAAAACGCATTAAAACTTAAAAGCACTAGCACATTGAATACTACGAAAATCATCAATTGCTCCGGAAGCACTGCAAGTTAAAAGTCTTTTTTTTGCAGTCGCTGTTTGTCAGTCCGGTAATAACTCTGAATATAGTCAAAGATATCTTTATTTCACAATGTAGAAAAAAAAATAGTTGAAAATAGAGCTGTAGCATTGTGTGAGTATTTGTCATTATACATTTCTTATAATTATCATACTTAAATATGACGTTCTATTTTTATCCCTTTAATCTTGGTTGTGTTTGAACAGGTAATTTTATAGTTTTTTTCATCAAAAGGTAGAATTGTTTCTGCGTAATTACGTCATAACTATATAGCTATATCGGAATTAATTCTGATTTGTCATTATACATTTCTTATAATTATCATACTTAAATATGACGTTCTATTTTTATCCCTTTAATCTTGGTTGTGTTTGAACAGGTAATTTTATAGTTTTTTTCATCAAAAGGTAGAATTGTTTCTGCGTAATTACGTCATAACTATATAGCTATATCGGAATTAATTCTGATGCAGTTTTAATCAAATCATTGCAACTTAATACAATTTATGACTCTGTTAATGAGAAGATATGAATAAAATCAACTACAGGAAGGAAAAAACGTTTTGTTTAATGACGTAACATTCCATAAATGAAGGTATTATGAACTAGAAAAGCTCATTAAAGATCGTGATTGCAACAAGGATATTTCAAGGTTCCAAGATAGCATTTTTTTATTCTTCAAATATTTGTTTTGTTCCCAAATTCTGTCATATTGAAGAGCAGTAAGATAAGGCAGCCAAGGATAATGTCCAAGTGTTTGCTCTGCGAACAATTTCTACACTATAGGATTCTAATGTGTTGGTCCTTCTTATTGTTAATGTATAATCTTTTTGACCGATTTATATATTACCCATACTTTAAGTAAGATGCTCATCGTTGTTGTATTAATTTTGGGTCCGTCATTTGTGACTATTATGATCCTCTTTGAAAATTATTATAAGCTTAATTTTGTTTTGATACTTTGTTACGCTAAACATATCGGTATCAGAATAAGAACATAAGTTGATTTTGTATAACAAATATTCAGATTCTATAGCTGTCATTTGTCCTGGGTGCTGTTAACAGAGCAGGACATGATCAAACTTCCGGAGCACTTAATGTCACTCTCAGTTTCACTGGAGTTCACACTATGAGTGCCTTTGTTTTGAATGTTGTAATTTCTATTTCTGTGCTTTTTATCTGTCTAACGTTATTGTTTTCTGTGTCTAACGTCATTGTTTTCTGTGTTCTCGTTTTGGCTATGTCTTTGGACTTTGATTTTTGTAAATTTCACTCCTTTGTTCCTTCGGTATTGGTATTCTACTGCCGTTGTTTGATTGATATGGGATCTCACTTTATTTGTTTTGCAACTTTAAAGGTGCCAAATGATCTTGTAAAAATTCAAAATACGTCATTTCTCTCAAATCTACTAGACAATAATAATAATAAAAAAAACAATTCTTATTGTTCGAAAATATTTGCATGTGAACTTTGATTTAATGTTCACCTTCCACTGGTGTCATCTTCGCAAATGTCCACCAACATATGTTTTCACCACATTTTGAATATCTTGCTCTAAACTATTGACTATTGTGGAGTAGTTGGCATGAATTTAACACATTTTATTTACAGTTAGGAGCTTGTCATTGTAAAGTTTTCAAATTGAAAGGTTTCGTTATGTCTTCTTTGCTTAGGTATTATTTTAATTTTTGAATCCCGAGTATTTGATGGCTATAAAGTTATAAATAAATTCGTTTTTGCTTTCTATTCTTACTGTTATTAGGAGGGTGCCTTTGCGGTTTTTGTTTTACTTTTTTCTGGTTACTACTGGCTTTAAATGTTTACATTACATTTAGATTTATTGAACCGATTTTTACATAAGAATACTAGTAATCAGATTGATAGAAAAAATGAAAGGATATAGAGTGAATGTACATGTGACAAAAACGCACACGATACATAGAAAACTCC
>MJUU01026721.1:17245-40375 GCA_002080025.1 Modiolus philippinarum
AATACTTGAAAGAAATCACCTAGGGCAATCTTCTGTAAAATTCTAATTAACACACCTGTACAGCACAAGATGTTTATTCGCTCAGGTAAAGCAAATACATACATTGACTACCGATGACAGTTGAAAAGATTCATAGGCATTTTTTAAAGTTTTATTGCATTTATTTCTTATCAACATATAACTGATTTGTTACATTATAACTAATGCAGCCTTTACAAGTCTGATGGAGTTATCTCCCCCTTATTCAATAACGCTGATAGGGTCAATTAACTGTCATGATTTTACCTTGTTCAGAATTTTTGTTTTACTACTTTTTAATTTTTTTTTTAATTTTAAAGGGGTTTTTATTTTAGAAAAGGAAATTTTTTTATCGATATAATTAAAATTATAAAACATGAACTCCCCTGCACATTCAACTTGTAAATATAAAAGGTACATGTAATCAGAGAAATATAATTATATGTCTCTGATGTAATATACACATCTAGAAATTTGTTACTGAAGTAAAAATAAATAATACTTTTTTCATAAATTAATTTCAAATACATTCCCTTGCTTAAGTAAAACAAACCCAAAATATCTGCATATAATTATTATCTTAGATAAATAAGAGAAAATATGAATATAAAATGCACAAATTTGAATATTTGTGTAGACAAAATTTATCTCAAACTTATTTTTCTTATATATAAATTGTTTATTATTGCATATTGCAAACTTAGTTGATTTCCATCATAAGTTACACCTTCAATTAACAAATTAAAATGACACAGGTGAGTGAAATGGCCTCAGGTAAAAATTATGTGTTTTATATATTAACATCTGTGTATATTACATGTACCTTTTATATTACATCATTGAATATAACATGTACCTGAAATAGCAATAGAAATAGAAAAATTTGTTTTCTAAAATAAAAACCCATTGCAAATTTAAAAAGTAGTAAAACAAAAATTCTGAACAAGGTAAAATCATGACAGTTAATTGTTCTTTCTATTTTATTCTTTCTTTATTAGTATGTTTCCTATAAATGTATTTCCTTTCTTTTTCATATTTGCACTAATAAATGTAGTATAAAACTATTGCTATACAGTATATTATTTTTATGTTCCTCATATGGTAATGCTAGCTGATACAAATGTATGGTGAATTTAGAATTTTTGATACTTTATATATAACAGTAATGAAAGCATTTGAGGAACATTTTGCAATCAATGCATGAAGGGTTGATTTAAGAATTAAATTTTTAAACACTAAATTAATTTACTTGTTCAAAGCATATATAAGAGTACTATTTCATTACAACTTTAGACTGGTCGAGACTCTTTCAGTACTAAATCAGACTGGTCGAGACAGGTCGAGACTCTTTCAGTATTAAATCAGACTGGTCGAGACAGGTCGAGACTTTTCAGTACAGGTTCAGTCTGGTCGAGACAGGTCGAGACTCTTTCAGTACAGGTCCAGACTAGTTGAGACAGGTCGAGACTGGTTCAGTTAATTTCAGACTGAATCAGACTTTGGTCGAGACTACTATAGTAATTTTCAGACAAGTTGAGACTGGTCGAGTACTTTTCAGTACTTTTCAGTACAAAAAGTGCCCGTTTCAGACTTTTAGTGTTTTGTAGTGTAAGTTAATGGTATCTAAAAGTTTGTTATTAACTTGATTAAAAAGGTCACTGTTTTGTTAAGATCCCCAGTGATCAATATATTTTCATTCATTTGATAGCCCATCCCACTGCATGATTTAACCGTGTCCAGTACTCACTGTCCGAGTTTAACTGTGATCGATATGCATTACACAGCAGAAAAGTTTGACCATTACTTCGAATTTCAACCCATATCATTTCATCATTCACATTCTCGAGCTCTGGTATGCGGATAACACCAATATGGCTTTTGGAGTAAATTAATAATCCACCGCCTCTGGACAGTTGGATATTTTCCGGTCAGATCGTATAATGTTTTTAGAGAATGATTCAAGCTCTATCTCATCGTTACTAATGTCTGGACCTAAATGTGATTCGGAAATTGTAATCACATCAAATTCATCTGCAAAATTTTGTAAAAACTCAATTTTATTTCGGATACTACGGATGCTAATATTACAAATGGATATAAAATTATCTGTAATGTCAAAAGTGTCTTCGATTTCGATTTAAATGTAACACAAACAGCAGAAAACCAATATTAACATCAGGAATTGTACCTTGGATGAAGAAAAGAGATATAACGAGAAATGTACATCTTATATTAGTAAGTAATAAATTTATATAAGTATCATTAACTACTAAAGTGCCCACAGAACGATTCCTTCTCAAAGCGAAAAGCCCAACAGCTGCCTTGTAATCTTCGATACTATTACCCATTAGGCATTATGAGAACCCAGGCAATTTCCTCAGGACAGCTAAATTGGTTGATAAGAACAGCAATTCCACACACATCTTTACGAGAGGATGATAAAAAAATAACATAAATATATACGTTGAGTTATTGGAATGTTTTGTATGACGAAAAGAAAAAAATAGATCTTTTGGATCATTTACATACAGAAAACAGGAATGTCTTTTGATAGTTTTTACAAGAACTTGACAGAGAATTCTTTTATTAAGCATGGAATACTTCACATAATCATCTCCAATGAAAATTGAGTGCAAATAAAGTAAGTGACGGGTAGCCAAAGAAAAGGAAATATATACATTATTTACGTTATTTCGTGTTCATCACGTACGAAATATATATTCACACACCAGAACACATACAGAATATAGCGTTTGTTTACATTTACATCATTTAATATTATATTCAATAAATAAAAAAACTTCCATGGGGGTGGTAAAGGGGGGTCACCAGCACGAAAGAACGTGCTTAAAAATTGACGAAACCGAAACACATGTGACAAAAAAAAAAACCGCCAATCACGAAACACATAAAATTTCTCTTCGGAATTCGCCGAAAACTCGACATAACTTAAGAAATCATGACCATTTAAAGTGTTTTTCTTCTAAGAAGCTCATAAAATCGATGCCAAAGTCTGATAACGTTGCTATGTGATAATTTCTGATACGTACAATTCAAATGTACATCGTCCCAATCTTTCATACATCATGTACATTGTAGATAAAAAAAAAAGAACACGCACGCAAAATAAAATGTGCCTCAAAAAGAAACACGAGCTCAGAATATGGACAAAAACGAGGCATGTGAAATAATGTCAGCACGAAAGCACTAGGAATAGAAACACAAAACACGAAACACGAATTTGAAAAACGCATAAAACGTTGCACGAAAATAACCCTTTACCACCCACTTCTATATGTTATGATATACATACGCAATGTTAATAATTATACACAACATTATTACTCAAACACACACATATACAGACAACACACACATACTAGACTTTGCAATCAATTGGAAACATTTTACACAAAAAAAAGAAAGAAAAAAAAAAAAAAAACTACAAAAAACATCTTTTAGATGACCATGATTACATGTGTCAATTATACAAATTAAATAGTATTTGGTGTTGACTACGTTTTGTTTGAAGCGCAATATGAAATAGGAAAAGAATATGCATCATACTAGTAATCTGAATTACATTCAGCACAAACCGTAGGGAATATCTTTGAGAAGCTCCCTATTTTTACGGCATTTTTAGGAAAAGATCATCATAGTCACGTGGCATTATTTACAAAAGGTATAAAGTCACATTATTTTTGTTTGCTGTCCATTACATGAAGAGAAAATAGATTTAAGCAATTACACTCTGAGCTTTGCAAAGTAAAACAGAACAAAAATGTGAAGGAGCCTATAAAACTTTGAACTTTGAACAGACGATACAATAAACAAAAATATATGTTCAGTTTTGAAAGAGACAGGTTAACGCATTGGGCCGATGTGTCTGGATTGATAGTATTGAATAGTCGCAACCTCAGAGGCTTAGAAAGCTTGTGATGCGGCCATGCAAGCCTAGCAGCAATCAAGATCAAAACAGCGCTCACCTGACTTCCTATTATCATATAAAAACAACGAATAAGTTATATGACATACCACTTAATTATTGGATTAACGAACAACATACAGGAAGAGAAAAGTGACCGTATTGGGCCGTTTCGTCTGGATTCATAGTATTGCACAGAACTGCAGCCTCAGAGGCTTAGAAAGCTTGGGATGCATTTGCACAAGCCTAGCAGCAATACAGATCAAAACAACAGTCACCCTCCCTTCCAAAAATTTTATAATGATACTAATAATAAATAAATAATAATCATAATAATGATAAAAGATAAAAAATAATCATAATAATGATGACAACATAAAGAAAAGTGTAGATTGATCATGGTATTTACAACATATCATGTAGTTTTATTCTTGACAGGAGAATAATGATACTGCTAGAGTATATTCCTAAAGATGATTAAAAATGTATCACTTGAAAATATACAACAAAAATTATATAATGAATATAGAGAAACCAGAAACATGCAAGAGACCAGAGCGTTGCTATTTTAGGTATAAGTATCTTTTTGGATGGGTATTATAGTGAAAATATGCTTGTACCTTTCTTCTTCCAAAAGAGGAAAAACTAATCAACACTACTTTCAAGCAATAATTTCGGCTGAAATTAAGTCATGTATTTGAAGAGATAATACAACAAGTAAGTTTTGTTTTTAATATTAGGAAAAAAAACAAATCAGTCTATATTTCTTATATTGATGAACATATACATAATAGAATATGGAAAGAGTTGAAACAGGTAAGACACACTAAAAAAAAATTGTCATTATTCATTTCATCTTTTGCTTTGCTCTAAATGTTTACAAACATTTTTATTTAAAGTCAATAAAGAATAAAAAAACAGAAAAACATGTCCAGATGATGAAAAACATGTATAGAGAATATTTATGTCAAGTTTAATCATTTTGGTCAGTTTCTCTACCTTATCTGCGTTTAAAATAGTTGTACAAGTCATCGTGGCTATTAATGATCCTGCGTCTGCCTCCCTCGTTCTGAATAGCGAAGATGCGTCCATCGACAGTCCAGTATGCATGTACCAATTCCTCCCACTTGAGTTGTGATAGCTTCTTTACAATATCATTTCGATAAGGTGTCAAATTCTCAGTGATGAATATTCTTTCATGATCATTTTTTAATTTCTTTTTGTTCGTGTATACCAGATTACGTACTCGATACGACAAGAAGCGGACGATAACTTGTGACTTGCCATATCGGACTTTGCCTGTGACATGAGACCTACTAATGTCATTGATGGTAATATCAAGCCCAAGCTTATTTTTACATACATCCAAGATAATGTTATCAGTGTCGACTGGATGTCTTATTTGACCATTTCCATTTACAGGAACTTTGATATTATGAAAACGGAGACTAGTTCTCCTGGAGTATTGTTCTTGACTCTCCATTCTCTGTTCAAGATTGGCAATACGTTGATGTATTGAGTCAGTTTCATTATTTTGTCCCTCTATGACAATCGCTTGTTGTTTATTGGATGTTTCCAAGTCTTGTAATTTTAAGAATTGTGTACAAAGCTTTTTTTTTGTGGTCTTCAATGATGATCACTTGGGTATGAATAGTATCACTTAGAGGTTTGATACTTTCAGATATTTGTTCATCAATCATTTTTGATATAGTCTCACTAATTTTATTTGACAATACTGGTATTATTTGTTCTAGGACCTCTGGACTACTTAAAGCCTCCAGAACCTTATCTGCAATCGACTTGGTACGAGTCTTACTGCCGATACTACGTAGATCTCATATGGAGTTGCGACGTTTTATTTGTCTAGTGGTCTGTTTTTGCGTCGCGGTTAGACTATCGGGACTATCAGGACTAGGTCTTTTATTAGTTTTTGGAGTCCTAGATGGAAGGTTGGGCTGGGAACAAGTCACCAAATCATCATTGTTTACATCAATGTTTATATCACTGGAAGCGTCCATTGTGTCACTCATATTGACCTTATCCAGGTGAGAAGGCAATGTTGTTTACAATAATAGTTCTAATTAACAAGGCTACAATTTTGAAATCCTGGTATATAATTTGGCTCCATAAACATAATATTAATGTTCTGCCAAGTTTTACGCCATAATATATAAGTTATCCATTCTAAATTCCTGTTTTTGAGGACTCTGTTTACATGCCTGTTAGTCTCGACGCATGTCTGAAAAAAAAAAACCAAAACAAAATTAATATTTTCGTGGAGATAAAATTTCGTGGACTTAATCTTTAAACCTTGACACATTTTTGTGGAATTCATCTTTTTGATAGTATTTACTTTTGTTTTAATTATGTTCGTTTGGATTTAATTTCTTTGATAACTCTTACCCACGAAAATGAAATCGTGACTTACAATCGTGAGTGAAAATTAAACGAAATTTAATCAACCACGAAAATTTCTGCTTTTACAGTAACACTTTTTCTTTCCATAACTGGTATAAACAAGTTGTCACCTCTGAATGAGAGTAATGAGAATTTCATAAAAGGAAGACTCAATGACAGGTTGACAAAATGCAAAAAAAAAAAAAAAAAAAAAAAAAAAAAAAACAAATAAATAAATAAATAAATAAATAAACAAAAAAAAATAATAATAGGTACATGTGCTTGATATTGAGATCTTTGGCGTGAAATGTCCTTTTCTAGGTTTCTCATTAGCTTTGTATAGACATTTGCAAGTCTTGAAAATTAAGTGTAGGAGTAATGTAAATTACTTGTTTTGTCGGAAATTCCCTAAAGGTACATGCTTTTAGAATACAACATAAAAAGTTGTTGTACGGGAAACATTTACCTTACATGTCTTGATATGGAAAAAGACAGGGGAGTCCGCATAGCTGAAAAAATGTCAGAAATCAATGGTGCCAACTACCTTACATTTTGTTTTAATGCGTTTTGCATTGTTAACTCTCAACCTTTATTTATGAAAATCTCTAGATTTTGAGTCTTATTTGGAGCATGGCACATACATTCTTCGGGATTGTCCAACCTAAAAATTCATACTTTATAACGTGAAGAAAATCATTTTAATTACGAATTCTGTCATATATTTTTTTTTAAATAATATCATATTTGTAGAACTTACAAAGACAAAGAAATTTTGTTCATCACTAAAGATATTAAAACAAAAATATTCTATACGTTTACACCAATTTTGTCTACCTAGGCTTCTTCAAATGTGTGAGGTTGATTCGTGCATATGCAATAGTCTATGCTTTATACCAATATGAAAAAGAAAGGAAATGGGGTAAATGTCAAAGATTATAATATATTTTTCAGAATAATCTTGTTGCTACCGATGTCTTTTACCCGGGTAAAAGACATCGGTCGCATATCATCAGTAATTTTGCCCTATTAATTTTTTCTTTGTCAAATTGGAAATATTCAGCACATCATATCATATTAATTATTTTTTACCTGAGTGAGGGAGCAAACATTTTATTGTCTTTAATTTTTGTTCCGACCCTACCCTGAATTTTTATTCCTACCCTGTCCTGGAGTTTTTTCCCTATCCTGACCTGGATGTTTGTTCCTATCCTGTCCTAGATATTAATAACATATCCTGATTTTTTAATCAGTTACTTTTTCATCCATATGGTCATCCTGGATCTTTTAAACATATGGTACCATTCTACCTTTAAATTAATTAATGATAAGACTTTACATTGCGGTGTTACAAACTGAAATTTTTTGGCTTTTTCAATGAGCTAATCCACATATTTTAAATGACTTAATATCCAACAAATGTTCAAAATGAAACTTGTTTTTGGTAAAGCATTGTGTAACACACATATAGAACTTTCATTGGTTTGTACATAACTGTGTCCCAAGGCTCAATATCTCCGTCTTTATCCAAATATCCATCACATTCAAGCCACGAGTTTCAAGTGCTAAACTTGCTCTAATATGAATTTTAATTCATTTGTTAGAATTGAAATCTGCAGTATTTCTATAAACAAATTCAAATAGTCAATGGTTGTTAAATTGATAATGTTGAATATGAAATATTTGGCTGAGGAGATGTAGTTTTAAGAAAATCTAAGAAATATTTGAAAGAACTGCTTGTTCAGTACAGCAAAGTAATGATATGTTATAATGTTAAATGCAATGAAAAAGTCCATTTTCAGTTTCATTTTAATTTGTATGAATTTTTCATTTAATTTTTCGGAAAAACACTGCATCCTAAAATAGCCTTTATCTCAGTTTAAACAGTTGTTGACTCAAAAGTACAAAAACCGTTATCTTCTTGGTTATAAATTGTCATTAAATAAGAATTAATGTAAAATATCTTTTAACTCTTAGAGAAAAATTATCCAAATATGCCGTGGATATTACCAACAAAAGCAGAAACCATGAAAATGCAAAACTTTGGTCCAAAAATTGAATTTACATTTTGCCCTCTCTATCTTGTTTAAAAAACCTTTATATGGTGAACACCATAATCAAGCATCACCAGTCTTAAATCCTGAGTTTTAGCAACTGGAATCGGGAGTAAATTTCTATTTTCATCTTTGTGCTAATAAATGATATTGAGTATTCATTTAAAGCTTTGACTAAGCTTTTAACAATCAGCAAATGCATGAAATATATGCATACATCGGCAAACGAATACCGATGCAAGAACGAGGAAAGGGGAAATTCTAAAACAATAAATCCAAACTCACGGCAATTCACAGCAACACGAATTGAGACAGTATGACAAAGACATAACAAATAAACAAAAATGAACAAGAACGCCACAAAACTAATGCACTAGCAGTGTGAACCCCTATAAAAACTAAGTTATCATCAGGTGCTCCGGAAGGGTAAGCATGATCTGCTCCACATGTGTCACCCGTCACACTGCCAGTGAAAAGCCCTGTTTTGTCACAGTCGGTGTTAGTCAGTCCGGTAACAAACTTTGGATCTACCCAAAGATAGCTATTCTCATTTGTGAAACAGAAACATTGTAATGGTCTGTCAAATCGTGGTGACGACCGTAAAACTTCTGTAGTGACAATTGCAACAGTGACTGAACATACCCTTGATGTATAAGTTTTTGAGAAGTCATTTCGCTCTGTTGATAAAATCGCTGTACAAGCTACAGGCACGGCAATAGCGAGTTGTGAAATGTACACGCCATGTGCCCCGAGAAGTGAGAATATTACTGCTAAAAAACGGGAAGTTCACTATTGGAAAGTCGAAATCATCACGCTTGTCGTGAAGTTTTGTATTAAGATGTCCAGAGTTGTCAATGTAGAGGTATAGGTCCAGGTATGGTGTATCCGTGGTCTCTTTAATTTCGAGTTCATTTGGATTAAAAAATGAAGGTTATCCTTAAATTGATCATTGTTCAATGAAAGAACATCATCTATATAACGGAAACTGAAATTAAAGGATTTGGCTAGCTTATGGTCTTTTTTTCTGAACTAGCCCTTGTATGAACCTGGCTTCATACGAATAAAGAAACAAATCTTCTAAAAGTGGCGCACAAAGAGTCCCCATAGGTATCCCTATTGTCTGCTGGAAAACTTGTCCTCCAAATTCTACAAATATGTTATCGATCAAGAATTCCAGCATCGCAATGACAGCCTCCTCTGTATATTTTGTGTGAATCATCGTGATATTTCACAAAATAGGTCCCATTTTTGCCTATCACTAAATATGAATATCTTCTTTCACCCTTTTTAGTACAGAAAGACTGATGTATCAAATCCCGCAGTACTGACTGTGGAAGAGTAGTATAGAGAGTAGAAAAATCAAATGTTTTGACACTGTTGCATTGGTTTAGTTCAGTTGAAGATAGATATTCTAACAAGTCTTTTGAGTTTTTGAGAATCCACATCTGATTCACTCCACGTATTGAGTAAACTTTATCACTTTATATCTTTAGGCCATCTTTGACTGCAGTAAGTAGTGAAGTGAGGAGCTTAGAAAGGGGTTTTGTTGTGTATTTGGCAGACCCAGCAATGTATCTCTGTTTGTAAGGGCATTTATGTAATTTAGGTACCCAGTAGATACAAGCCAGGTTCTTGTTCTCTTCACTCAAACTGATACTAAAGGAAGACAATACTGATTTGTGATTGTTTGGTATGGCGGAGAGTTTGTATGTGGGATTGCCAAATGAACTGTCAATGCCCGTAGTATTTGAGCTATAAAATCAGTAGCGGATGTAGGAGGGCCGTTAGAAAATATTTAAAATTCCAATGGTTTTTCCGAAAATTGGGTTCCGGGCCCCCTTTTTGAAAAATTATGGGTCCCCCCCCTTTAGCAGAAAGTCTGGATCCGCCACTGAGGTTTTTTTACCAACCATGGTGTGGGCGAAGCGAACATGGTTGGTGCTTGTAAACACTTTTCGTCCAGAAGCGGAAGTGGGAGGAGCAAAAGGGAACAAAGCGAGGTTTCGATCGCATGTCGCGCCAAAGGCGCGACCACACCAAGTCTGAAATTAAATAATGAAATAAATAGTATTAACAATTTAGCATTATGTTTCGTTCCGAAGGCACGACCGTGTCACCAAACAAAAAACTGTTCTGTATTTTGTATTTTCGAACCGGAGATCACACGAGAAAACGCGAGATCACAAGAGACAACATGAGATCACAAGAGACAATACGTGATCACAAGAGACAACACGAATTCACAAAGACAGGCAGTATTGTATGTACGAATTAATGATTAAGGAAGTTAATGTCGTGCAGAAAGCACAAAAAATATAAACAAATTGATCGATACAAACTGTCATGCCGAAGGCACAACTACTACCAACATAAATAAAGAATAAATAACAAAAAAGGTGTGGTTCCTCATGACAACGCGTTCGTCATTCGGCAAACATAGGGTGTCTCTAGCAACGCATTTCCCCCAAGTATCTGAGTCAATTTAAAGACGTGTCGAAGGTACCTTAAGGTTGAGGATAAAACTGTTTTGCCGAGGGCAAAACCATTGTGATTAATAGCAAACAATGAATGGGGTTGACGTGCCGAAGGCACGTAATGAGGGAGCCCATGGTAACGCTCCTCACTCAAGTATCTGAGCAAAAAAAGACTGGGCTAATAGTAGTAATTAGATAAAAAAAAATAAGTTCGATGTCATGACAACATAACGAAAGATGGCGGCAAGTTGCTAGCCAAACAACTGAATTCGTTAACACGCGTGCACGCAATCATTTATCAAAATATGTCCATGTAACATCACTGATAGTGAAATTGCTATGAATGATACTGTGTAACATGTATTACCTTGAAGTTAAGATATTTCCCTTTTTCTTCATTTGAACTTTACTTTTACATGATACCGGCGTGAAGATTTGATTGAAAACTTTCAAAATGAAACGGCTTTACGCTTAAAAATATTATAATGCTGAAATGAATATTAAAATTGTCAATCGTCAAATGAAAACAACTTGGCGTTTGTTACCACGTTACACCGAAAATAAGTACAACTACACTTAAAGGACCGACAACTACGGAAGTGCTGATGAGATTGCAATGCATTCAGTGGTAGCGTACACTGGTGAAATATATGTTGATCGTTATAAAATAATCAGACTAGGTGTAAATTAGAATATTTTTGAATGGGAGAGTGTATAGGAAGCTTCAACACACCTGTCAAGTCTCCCAAGTCGCTTTTGTAAGTACAATAAACGTTATTTTCTATACTGACGATGCTGTGAAAGCAGTGTAAGGCGGGGGCTCAAATATAAATATTTCCACTGTTTAATATTTTTATTGAAGAACTTCAAGTTGCACATGTTTAAAATTAACCCCCCTCGCAGCTCTGCTGCAATTTTCGTGTCTGCAATATTTAGATTTTATTATAATGGCTACTGCTCTAAATCAATGTCAAGATTCACGCAACACAAGAAGCAGGTCAAATGTCCTGTGTATACAGTTTATTTGCGTTATGCTTCCTCAAAATATTATGCAAACTTAGCCCATTTAAGCTTAAATTGGAAAACAAAAAAAAAAAACAATATGATAAACCAATTTTAGCATATAAGTATACTTTATAAGGCCAAGTTTTATTGCAATTGACTCGATGAGTGCCCCGAGGTTGTATATATATGTCTTCTTCATATGTAGTAGCCTTCTTGTCGAGCAACAAATGACAGCGAATGTAAGAACACTTTCATTTTAACTTGGTTGAGGACACCAATCCATGAGTAAGACAACAAGGATGTAGCGTTTCTCGACATCTAGCAATGAATTCCGCTCAAACCGGTGCAAGGGGCCGTCTTGAACTTGATATGACGTATGAGCAAAGCTAATTGCTGATGCCTCATGGTGACTTCAAGACAAAGAACAAGAAAAATCGCGTTCTCTATTGCTTGATGTAGTCTTGTATTTTTAGTGGCTTTGTCTCATGTGCATGTACTCCATCTCCTTTCATTTTTTATTTAAGTTTGGAGTTTGTCTCTCCTGCAATATGGAGTCGGAAAAAGAGTCCCCATGCGAGAGATGTATGCTACCTATATACTTCAGTTATGCTTGTTGTTGAAAGAATCCATATGGATACACCATCAAACTTTCAAAATTTTAGAATTTCAATTATTTTGACCACATGTTTATATTGCCCACATTTCACTATTTTGTGATATCAAGTTTTCTTGCAATTGACACGATGACTACCCTGTGGTTTTTTTATATGTTGTGATTTTCTTCTAGTATTCTTTTGTCCGGCAACGGTTGACAGTGGTTTTAAGAACATTTTGTCAGTGAATTTTATGTTTGTTCACAATCTCGCATCCATGAGTATAACATGGATGTAGCGTTGCTCGACATCTAGCAATGAATTCCGCTCAAACCAGTGTTAGGGTCATATATAACTTTCTCATTACAGTAAAAGCACATGAGACAAAGTATCTACAAATATATGGTTGAACCAAGAAATGTAAGAACGCTTTTAAATGAAGTCAGCATTTTGTCTTCAAAAAAGGTCTTTGCTGATACCTCATCGTAAATTTATTTTAATGAGAAAGTCAAAGATCTTGAACCAATTTTATCACGAAGGCAAGGGTTTTGCTTCAAGATTCTATTATGTTATGAAAAATAATAGACATATAGGTTCAATTACATATTGAAGATATCATGACTACCAACTCTGCAGTTTTGAACACTTTTTTTTTCTTCAAATATTAAACTTTGAATTGCAGATATGTTCAGCATGACTTAATGTATGTTGGGATTTTTGCTTTTCATCTAAGCAGGATACAATATAGGATGGATTCGATGGGAAAAGTTTTCGAAGATCTTATATACAAATCAAATCAACTGGTAAAACTTTCCTACCGAAGTAATTTGTTGGGCAACTTTCAAACTAATGACTTAAAAAAATGGGGCCAGATAGAGAATTTTTTTTTCTTTTCTTGTGCTGACCTTTTATATACTTAAGAAGGCTGTGTGATTACCTTGCTCATGTTATTCCAGCAAACATCAGCACAAAGAATACATGGAGCACAGAAGGTGGTTTTTGATTACATGTAGTGATAGTCCGAATTCATCTGCAGAAGGCAGAAGAATTCTGTCTAATGCAGTGTGTGCTGCCATAATACATCATTGCAGCCATTTTTTGATGTAGCAAATATGACAACTATATTTTGCTGAAAGTACTTGCTCTTTCTGCACAACACTGTTTTATTTAAAGCGATGTGCCTATCTTAATGTTTCAATAAATGAAAAATTAGTTATAATCAAGCGAGGTTGTTAATTTCTAAAGAAAAAAATATCTTGATCTCTAAATTTCCGTATACATACAATTTGTCAGTGTGATCGTGATGTATCTACATCTTGTGTTATCAATAAGCAGTTGGATTACATATTCACCTACCCACAACATGCATATATGTTTGACTTAATGGTTGTCTTCTAAGTCTACATGTAAGTATGTACTTAAATGAATTATTCTCTAAAATTTCCTTTTAGTCCTTATGATAATTTCGAAAATAAATATTTTTTGTACATTTTCGCCTCGCATAACTATCGTGGTTCTAATTGTTTTTACCTGCGTCACAAACTCCGTCCGCGCTTCCGTCAAGTTTAGGGTAGCAAGTTTGTGTAATCTGAAACTCAAGACACGTTATACCTGATGCTTTCAAAACTTTGCACAGCTGTTCTGGAAACATTGAAGATGTGCACCTTTGAAAAAAACAAATGTGGAATTTATCCATTGTTGAACTTAGTCATTTTTCATCAAATTTGAACATTACGGTACTGAGTTTGTAAAATCTGAAACTCTTCCACCTTATGCTTATGATGCTTATGAAACTTTGCAGAGTTTTTTTTGGACATATGGAGAAATCTTGTGCATTTTTGCTCATTTGCATATTTTATTGCAGAGTCAAATACGGTTGCCGGAATTCCATTATATTTGATAGGCAAAATTGTGAAAAATAGCTATTCTGGCTAAAAACTGAGTTGCAGATCAAATACAAGGTTAAACTCTGATAGAACATTTGATATGCAGTCAAACGAATCCTGTCAGATTGACTTAGAAGATAATTTCAAAGTTCCCAAGCCATATGAAAATCCGAAGCGGGAGCTCTTTAACATCTCATCATAAATATTTTGACAAAATGGCTGAAAACGTGAACTTCCCTAGTTTCATTGTCAAAGTTTAAGTGCAAAGTCATTACAAAAACAAGATACATGGTAAGACAACAAAACTTTGAGTGCCAAAGAAAATACTGCTACAAGCCTTAATTATGTACTTTGTAAACCCGAAGTTCCCACGGAAGCTAAATATGCCCCAGTTTGAAGATGTATCAATTTATGAAATCAGCGTTTTCTCTAAAAATTCTCGATTTACGTTTTGTTTTGACATTGAAAACGTCATAAGGAAGTGTCAAAGTGATTTTTAAAGGAATACAGTAACGGGTAAGACCAAATATCCGTGTTTTAGCAATAAAAGCTGTTTGACGAAGTTGGCGTTGGTGAGAATGCAAATAAGTCACGTGATTCTTTTTCTAATTTAAATAAAATGAATATGCATGTAAAATGATCATAATTTCTCCATATGATACATTGAACATGTACACTTTCCCTTTTGGGTAGTTTTGAATACAAAAAGTCGAAGTTATCCATGGTTGAACAGTATATTTTAACATTACAGTATCTGGTTTGTGTTATCTGAAACATTCACATCTCTGACTTAATACTTTAGGTCAGTTTTGTTAAAAAATGTCAAATTTATCCCTTATTGAGCTTGATCCTTTCTTTCATCATATTATATCATCATGGAACTCAGTTTGTGTCCAGAGACGTTGTACAGTTTTGAACGCACTGATCATGGACAGCTATTCTTGAATTTTTGCATTATTTTCACACCGCTAGTGCTTTAGTTATATGGTGTTCTTGTTCATTTTTGTTTGTTTTGTCTTTGTCATACAATATCAATTAGTGTTGGATGTGAATTGCCGTGATTTTGGATTTATGATTTTAGAATTTCCCCTTTAACCGTACTTGTTTCGGTATGGATAATTTTCATTTTTTGCTTTGTTCAACATTGAACATTTAGTTTTTTTTCTCTTTTTGTCTATTACAGTAACAGGGTTGAATTTAATGGTTTCTCAATTATAACTTACATTTGAAGAATGTTTAGTAATAAGGTCAATGAATACTTTTTTGAATTCGCAAACTTATACATGGCACTATGTTACATTGTGTAGTTTGAAAAAAAAACAAACAAACAAAACAAAACACTTTCTAATTTGAACCTGAATGACGGTGACGTGGGTCCAGACATCTAGTTGGCCTTGTTACTATAAATTTTATGATGTTAAAGTGTCTTTGTATAAGTTCTTTTGTGAATACATAATTATTTACATTATAGTTATTGGAATATCATAGTAATTTATAATTTGATGGTGTAGGATATTTTAATCATGATATATCAGGATTTTCAAATAATAAATGATGGGATATTGGGTAAATGCACATTTGACAAAGTGTCTACAATTATATGGTAAAACAAAGCAATGGAACAACGCTTTTATTGTTGTTCTTCGTCTTGAAGTCATCACGAGGCCTTTAACAATGAAGTTTGCCCATACCTCATATTGAGTTCAAGACGTCCCCTAGCACAGGTTTGAGCCGAATTCATTGCTAATTATTGAACAACGCTACATCCATGCATATATTATCCATTATGTGGAGTCCTCAACAAACATTAAATTAACTGGCAAAGTATTCTTACATTCGCTGATAAAAAAACACATTTCTGCTCTTAATGTGTACTTCAAAGAAAACCATATAACTTTCGCATATAAAGAATATTATTATAACATGATCACACACTGAAGGAATGAAAGTGGGTGCTTCTGTAGTGTAAACGTCTTCTGATATTTTCAACTGATGGACGTTTTGTGGTCACTTACTTTATCAATTTCTGTAATAAAATTATTATGCTGATCATGACTAAGAATACATGATCTTTTCACGGTATTATGATAAAACACGAATAGAGAAGCTGAAAAGCTTAAATAATGAAGACCAAATACTTGTTTCTAAAAGTGGTCATAACAATTGTCATAGTTCTAAGTTAACTTAGAACAGTTCTAAAAGTGGTCATACATTAGAACAGTTCTAAAAGTGGTCATTATAATAGTTACAATAGTTCCCTATGGGTCATGATATCTAAACGGGCCCGATAACGGGGCTATCTTTGTGACGATCGGACGTGATTATTCTGTATTGAATTCACAAATTTCCCTTCCTTAGATACATGTATGTGATACAGAAATTGTCCCTTTTGTTGTTAGTTTTAGTTGGGGCGGGGTGTGTGTGTGGAAGGGGGGGGGGGCGCAAGACCGTGTCTGTTAATGTGTTTTGGGCATTTCTAGCTCGGCGTTAATGTTTTTGGTAAAATAAATCAGTTGTTAATCGTTTTTGAACTATTTCGCGTGTCCTTTACTTTACTTTGTGTTAACTGTTACAGGGAAATAAAAAGCGCTGTTTCCTTTTAATCATAAAAATGTACTACTTGTTTTGTAGATTGTAATTACAGATCAAGGACTTATAATAAGTCATTGTACAGATTTACAATAAGATTTAAACTTCCTGTAATTGACTAAAACAGATGGCAAAAGGAACATTTTCTGCAATCGATATAATATCGATGCCCGCAATGTAAAAAAACTTCCTGTAATTTGACTAATGGCAAAAGGGACATTTTCTGCAATCGACATATTATCCATACCCGAAATCAATTGACTTACTGCAATTTGACTAAAAACATAGTGCAAAAGGAACATTTTCTGCAATCGGTATAATATCGATGCCCGCAATCAGGAAACTTAATGTAATTTGAATAAAATCATATGACAAAAGGGACATTTTCCGCAATCGACATAATATCAATGCCCGCAATAAAATAAACTTACTGTAATTTGACTAAAACAGATGGCAAAAGGGACATTTTTCTGCAATCGGTAAAATATTGATGCCCGCAATCAGAATTTTAATGTAATTTGAATAAAATCATATGGCAAAAGCTACATTTTCCGCAATCGACATAATATCAATGCCCGCAATCAATAAACTAACTGTAATGTGACTAAAAACAGATGGCAAGAGGGACATTTTCTACAATCCACATAATACCGATGACCGCAATCATGCCCAATGTGATTTGAATAAAATCATATGGCAAAAGGGACATTTTCTGCAATCGACATCACATCAATGTCTGCAATCAATTATCTTACTGTAATTTGATAAAAAAAACAGATGGGAAAAGGGTCCTTTTCTCCAATGGATATAATACCGATGCCCGCAATGATGAAATTCAATATAATTTGAATAAAATGATATGGCAAAAGGGATATTTTCAGCAATCGACATAATATCAATATCTGCAATCAAGAAACTCAATGTAATTTGATTGAAAACGTAAAGCAAAGGGACATTTCTTGCAATCGATATAATACCGATGCCCGCAATCATGAAACTTAATGTAATTTGAATAAAATCATATTATGGCAAAAGGGACATTTTCTGCAATCGGTATAATATCGATGCCCGCAATCATGAAGCTCAATATAATTTGAATAAAATCATATGGCAAAAGGGACATTTTCCGCAATCGATATAATATCAATGCCGGTAATCATGAAACTTAATGTAATTTTAATAAAATCATATGGCTGTAATTTGACTAAAAACTGATGGCAAAAGGAACATTTTCTGCAATCAATATTATGACGATGCCCATTATCACGAAACTTCCTTATTTTGACTCGAACAGATGGCAAAAGGGACATTTTCTGCAATTGATATAATATCGTAAAACTTCTTGTCATGTTTCGATTACAGTATTAAATACAGAGAGAAAAGCTACTGTAGCGACCTGCGAATTTTTCAATAAGAATTTTAAATATGTTATATCAATGACGTATGCGTCCTTGGTTATATATTTGTACTTGGACTTATTATACTAGTCCCAGATTTGGACGATTTTTGTTTTAATCTTCTAGTCTAAAATGTTAATATATACGCCCTTAATTTGGTATCTCAGTGATTTCCGATTATATTAAATAATTTATTCTTAATCTGAACAGTTCTTAGCTATGACTGGTTTTAGAACAACTCCTGACCATGACTTTTTAGAACAACTCCTGACCATGACTGCTCTTAGAACAACTCCTAACCATGACTGCTTTCAGAACAGGCTATGACCGTTTTTAGAACTGTTCTTGACAATGACCGTTTTTAGAACTGTTTTCGACAATGACCGTTTTTAAAACAATTCTTCAAAATCACTCTTTATGACTGCTTTTAGAACTGCTCTAGAGCCGTTCTAGAACAATTCTAAGTTAACTTAGAGTAGTCATCAGAGCAGTTCTAAGTTAACTTCGTGAGAGATTATTTTTTACATCAGTTTTGAAGTTGCGACATCAATACCTGCTTGGAAATCAACTTTCATTGAAATCATGCAGTGTTGAATTTTCCCACTTTTTTGGCAGCCATTTTGAAAATGGTGGTGAACGGACAATTTTCAACACCGATTTTAAGTCGCAACATCAATATCTATTTGGAAACCAAATTTTATTGAAATTGGACAATGTTGAATTTTCCCGTTTCTTTTGGTGCCATTTTCAAAATGGCGGTCAACGAACAATTTTCAAAACCAGTTTTGATGTCGCAACATCAATATCTAACATTTTATCAATTTACACTTAACCTTCATCTTCTAAAGTTTTGGAAATAAAGATAAAAAAATGAAAATTTAAAAAAAATCTGGGAAAAGGGCAATAATTCCTACAAGGGTTTTTGGATTTTCTTCAAAATTTCAGAGTGGGTAGATCTTGATATGCTGAACCTTTTTTCTAACTTACACTTGACCTCTATCTGTTACACTTTTTGAAAGGAAAAATAAAATTAAATTTTTGAAAAATTTACGGAAAAAGGGCAATTACTCCAACACGAGCTTCGGATTTTCTTTAAAATTGCAGGGCGGGTAGATCTTGACTTGCTGATTATTTTCACTCCGTCAGATTTTTTATATTAAATGCAGTTTACCCCTTTGTTTTTTTTTTAGCAGCCATTGGTCTTCGGACTAATCGAACTCAATTTTGAAACTGTTTACCCTGGTGATGATTCAGGTCAAGTTTGGTAACAATTGGCCGAGTGGCTTAAGAGGAGAAGATTTTTGAAATTGATGACAAAAAAAGTATAAAACTACGGAAGCATGGAGGGGACGTGTGAATTTTTTTTTCTATCTCTTGGCCACGAGATGGCTATGTCGTGGCCACGAGATGGCTATGTCGTGGCCACGAGATACTAATTCGTGACCACGAGATAGCTATGACGTGGCCACGAGATACTATCTCATTCCCACGACATACTAACTCGTGGCCACGAGATAGCTATCTCGTTCCCACGAGATACTTTCTCGTTCCCACGACTTACTAAGTCGTGGCCACGAGATACCTATTTCGTTCCAATCGAGATACTATCTCGTGGCCATGACATACCAACTCGTGGCCAACACATACTAAGTCGTGGCCACGAGATACTAACTCGTTCCCACGACATACTAAGTCGTTGCCACGAGATAGCTATGATTATGAGCTAAGCTCGTTATTGAAGGTTCCTAAGTGTATAAGTATCTCGTGGCAACGACTTAGTATGTCGTGGCCACGCGTTAGTATCTCGTGGGAACGACATAGCTATCTCGTGGCCACGACTTAGTAAGTCGTGGGAACGAGATAGTATCTGGTGTGAACGAGATAGCTATATTGTGGCCACGAGTTAGTATGTCGTGGGAACGAGAAAGTATCTCGTGGCCACGACATAGATATCTCGTTGCCACGACTTAGTATGTAGTGGTAACAAGATAGAAAAAAAATTCACATGTCCCTGTAAAACTGCTTCTATATGGGTATTTAGATTTTCTTCAAACTTATCAGGTGGGTATTGATATGCTGACCATCTTTGCAATTTAAAGTTGACCTCTTTCTGCTTCAGTGTTTCAAATAAAAAAATTAAAATTTCAAAATTTTGAAAATTATGCGGAAAAAGGGCAATAACTCCAAGATGGGTTCTCTGATTTTCCTCAAAATAGCAGGGGGTGCAGATCTTGCCATGTTAATGATTTTTACCCTGTCGAATTTTTTATATCTGTCACGGTTTTTGAGTTATTTGCCAAAAAATGCAATTTACCGTTATTTTCTATTTCTAGTTACAGCGGCCATGTTGTTTGATCTTTGGGCTAATCGAACACAGTTTTGAAACTGCATACCCTGCTGATGATTCACGTTAAGTTTGGTTACAATTGGCGTAGTGGTTTAAAAGAGAAGATTTTTTTGAAATTGTTGACGGACGGACGCAATGTGATGGCAAACGCTCACATGGCGTTTTAGTTCAGGTGATCTAAAAACACACAAAAGTAGTGTTACATCAAGGGCTTCACCAAGTTTACAGGATGAGAATTAGTAATTATAGTTACTTTTTTCAGGAAATATGAGAAAGTTGCTCTCTATCATCATTGTCTCGTGGTTTTCAGTAAAGTGTGGATGTAACAGATTAACTAAAAATGCTACCTGTACAACCCATTCACTAGGAAATACTACTGTATCAAGGTAATTTTGGGACATCACTTGCTTGACTTTCAGTTTTAATTTAATTATATAGAGAAGGTTCAGATATGCTATTTTATATACTTTTCTGATGCCTGAAGCAATAGAAATTATATTATATACAATTGCTTAGGATTTATTTTATGACGAAAGAAAAACAGCAAATCTGTATCAAAACAAAATATTGCTTTATAAATTGACTAAAAGCGTTATACAATCGTGGTTAACAGCCTTTTGTTACTTGTAATTTTCGAATGAACGATATTCCATACACATTCTCCAATATGTTACGACATACAGAAATATCATGGACATAGTAAGGAATTAGAGCCTGGTGTATCAACAGGCTTAGAGGACGACCATTTGATTTTCAGGGATGGGTTTTGAGTTGGTTTGTGAATAAATAATTTAATTTTGATGCCAGTGAAAATAAATATTCTATTGATATATTTAGGTGCTTTATTTTTAAGTGTTGTATTTGAAGTGTTTGTGTGTTTTGTGGGTGTGTGATGTCTTTGGTCTTCCGTGTTCTGCTGTTCTTGCCTTGTCTTCCTGTCATACCATTTAAAAAGCGATGACGTCATTATAATCATAATACTGTCGCTCAGGGTAAACCATTCGGCATAAAGGACCAACCCATGGTAAAATGAGTATATATCCAAGTTCCCAGGAACTCTTGACTTTGATTTAAGTATTCTTATGCTTTTTTTCCTTCGGTATTCTACTGCTGTTGTTTTCTGATCCTACTAGTCCTGAAAAAAGTAATGAAGTTTTTATTTGAAGGGTAAAATTTCATTGAAAATACAAATACATAGCTTGTTGTGACATTTAGTGAAAATAAATAATTTGTTGGAGATTTTCTTGAAACTAATTGCATTTTCTAGGCAAAATCGCCAAGCCCCCCCCCCCCCCCCCCTCATACCCCCAACGCCCATGAAAGTCAAATGTCCGTCCTCTAATATACGCGTATTATTTAAAAGAGGGAAATTAATCCACTCAATTCTTTTGCTAAAAACCTTATCTTGATTAATGGCTGAAATAACTGCTTAAGTAGCTACAACGAAATTTGCCGCGACTTTTCTCCAAATGTTAAAAAATGGATTACAGGAAACACCTACAATGGCTGAAAATTATAATTACATGCAACAATTTGCAAGGGAACTACACAAGAAAAACACGTATAAGACAAAAGACAAACGTAGACAACGATAGGAACTCAGGACAGCCGGACTTGGTACCGGCACTAGCAAAAGCCAGCTATAGGGTTAAACCGGTTTATGGATACCCAAACCTCCCCTTTATCTGTCCCGTTTCCTTATAGTAAAAAAACATACAAACCCAATACAGGTAGACTACTAACTCCATGACCACAATCTTGAAAGGAGAGAAAAAGACAATACGTAATTTTGAAATATGGGTCAAGGGGTAATCGCCGCTAAACTGCCGGCTAGTTCAAGAAGCCTTGTCTGTTGGTAGAACACTGTCGCACTACAAAAGAAAAATCTAACTTCGTGAAGGGTTTTGTCAAGAATCATCATAAATTTCAGAAGACATCGGCAGTATCAATGAGATGCCAGTATGTGTGCAAACTTTTCAGGTCACTAAGTCTCAAAGCTAATTTAACGGATGCAAGCAGAATATCTTGCAGATATTACCTATTACGTAAAAAATGCAAGTTACGTCCCAGCTTTTCTGGATTTTTAATCAATTTCTGGCATTTTTATTACAACATTTCCGTAAAATTGAGGACTAGAAATGCCCATAGTAATAAGCTGTTTACGAGTAACGCCATATTTAGATATAACATGTTCATATCTGTTACAAAACTTCTTAAATGTATTCAACAACTTATGAAATCTGTAACCGTGTTGTAAACGTTTGGCTGTGATAGTACGGTCGTATACATTGTGTATTTAAGTTATGTTTCTTCATTTTCTTGAGTTGAATACGATGTTGTTAAGAACCTATATTGAAAACAATATGCATGTTTATCAAATTATTCGTTTTTTTATATTGCGCCTCGGATCAACGCGCCTGCCGCGCAGTAATTTGTCAAAGATGAAAA
>MJUU01026723.1:0-15365 GCA_002080025.1 Modiolus philippinarum
AATTTCTCCTTTCTTGACGGCGACGTTCCCCTAGCTCCATCCTACGGGTTGTATATATCTCAACTTGAACGATTCGCTCGCATTTGTTCTACCCTTGATGATTTTAATGAGCGTAACCTTACTCTCACATCCAAACTTTTACAACAAGGTTACAGATTTCATAAATTATTAAATAATTTTAAGAAGTTTTACAGAAGATATGAACATTTGATATCTAGATATGATGTGACTCGCACACAGCTAATTACAAAGGGCATTTCTCATACTCGATTTTATGGAAATGTTGTTTAAAAATGTCAATAAACTGATAAATAATCTAGAAAAACTGGGACGTAACTTACATTCTTTACGTAATAGTGGATATCGACGAGATATTTTGAACAAATCCGTTGAATTGGCTTTGGATTCCAGTGACATGAAGACATATATACTGGCCGCTCACTGATACTTCCGATGTCTACTGAAATACATGAAGACTTTACCAAACCTTTCTGGGAGTTTTGAGTTTCATTTTTCTTCCGTAGTGCGACAGTGTTTTACCAGCAGTCTAGATTCCTTGAGCTAGCCAGCAGTTTAGCGGCGGACACTCTTTGACCCTTCTTTCAAAATATGCTTTTTCTGTTCCAAGATAGTGGTCATTGAGTTAGTAGTCTACCTGTATTGTGTTTTATTCGCATGTTTATGATACTAGTACTATAGGGAAACGGGATAGAGAAAAGGGGGGGGTTTGGGTACCCATAAACCGGTTTAACCCTACCACTGGCTTTTGCTAGTGCCGGTACCAAGTCCGACTATCCCGATTTATCGTTATTTATGTTTGTCTCTTGTTTTCCCGCCGTGCGCGGTCCCGGCTTATGAATAGGCCCGCAGCATCCTCTGAGCTTGGAGTATGAGTCTTCCTAACAGAGGACCCCGAGGGAACCCCGGGATATAGAAATAGGACCTAGTATCTCCGGCTTGCGGGGTGTAACCCCTTCTAAACGGAGGCTGACCCCGAGTGTCCCCGGGATATAGAAATAAGACCCATTCCGTGGTTGTGCGGGATTAATAAATACACAACCCATCTTTCGCATCTTTCGGATGGAATGTAAACTCAGGTCCATGTGTTGGAAGAAATGCCACGCTTCCTGCACATAAAGAACCCTTGTAGCAAGCTCTTTTTGGGGTGGTCCGTAGGTGATCTGCTACAAAGCTAAATTCCCCGCCCTTGACGAGTTCACCCTACTTTTCCAGTGGCAGTCAGAATTTAACGTAACGTCCCATGGCCCTTTCCATACACCAAATTGATTATTTATTAACAAACTTCTTCTCGTCTGGTACAGCTGAAATATTGCTGAGTAGACGTTAAACAATATTCAGTCAATCAATCAATCTCTTGTTTTCATTATTGATTATATTGCAATTTGCTTGTTAATTGTGGCGTGTGATTGTAGTTCCTGGCCATTGTAGGTGTTTGCTGTTATCCTGTTTTTGTAATTGACAAAGGGCTGTTTTTTTTTTAATGTAAATCCAGAAGCTATATCTAACTGACGTGTCATATCTCTTCCAAAAAGTAATTTATGAGGGGGAAATCCCGTACTATCTTTAACTGTGGACCTTTAAGCCGTAAGTAAATGAGGGAGAAGGTTATCCCTATCATTTCTATTAGAATTTACAAAAATGGATAACATTTGAACTAAGGTGCGATTCATTCTTTCGACTTATCCATCAGATTGTGGTCGGTACGGACTTGTTCTAGTTTTATGAATTTACAAACTTGACTAAATAAATCTGATTGAAATTCACGACCTTGTTCGGAATTTAATTGAATTGGAACCCTAAATCTACAGAAAACTTCTGTTACTAATTTATCAGCCACATTTAAAGCGGTATGATTTGGAACTGCAAAAGATTCTACCCATTTGGTGTAATAGTCAGAAAGAACTATGATTTATTCATTGCCATTTTCAGTAATAGGACATTGACCTATAATATCGACAGCGACTCTTTCAAATGGACCACCGACTGCGAACTGTTGTAAAGGGTAACGACCTAATCCTGGTCCTTGTTTAGCTTGTGCGCATTCATTACAAGTTTTACACCATTGACTTAGATATATCTGAGGACATTCATGGCCGGAAAAATCAGCGTTTTACTGACTCCAATGTTTTATCCCGACCCAAATGACCATCTAAACGGGAATTATGAAGGTTCAAAATATCAGACCTAATTTCATATGGGGTTAATAATAAGGATCTTATTTCCCCATCCTTTAATATATAGGAATAATATAAAATATTATTTTCCACGAAAAGCAATTCCCATAAACTCCGAAATACTTTAATTGCATATGAGCAATTTTCAATCTTTGTTTTTGGGGTTTAACATCAAATTCAGACTTTAAATCTTAGATTTTCTTGATATCAGGATCTTTATTTTGCATATCTGAAATGTCTATATCTTTCCATACAGAAAGCCAATTTTGGAATTGTATTACTATCAGAATCATCTTGAATTGAATCTAATGTTTTGTCATGGTTAGCTTTTGTAGCTTTTAATGGAGCCAAAAGTAACGCATTGCTCATTGTAGGACTAGATGGTTCACAATTAGCTTGTATTTAAATTTCATTTGTACATTTTCTATGAGGCCTTCGAGATAAACTGTCAGTAATAAACCACGCTATGTTCAAAAACGATATCATAACTATCCAAAACACTAAACCAGCGTGCTATCATTGAAGTTTTTTAACCAACTTCAAGAGGCATGATCAGTCCTAACTTTAAAATTTTGTCCCCATAAATAATGTCTAAATTGTTTAACAAAATAAACCACTCCCAATAATTCTCTGTAAGTAGTGCAGTATTTACGTTGGGAATCATTTAGGGTTTTTCTCCTATAAGCTATGACTTTTTCTTCATTATTTTGAATTTGGGAAAGTACTGCGCCTATTCCGTTAAAACTGGCATCTGTATCTAAAATGTATTGACCATCATCAGTTGGATAAGACAAAATTGGGGCTGAAATTAATATATGTTTGAATTTGACATTTTTCTGTCCATTTGAATTTTTTGTTTCTTTGTCAATTCTGTTAATGGTGAGGCTATTTCAGAAAAATTTGGAATGAATTTACTATAGTATCCCGCTAAACCTAAAAATTCACGTACTTCAGTAATATTAGTGGGAGTTTTTAACAGTTTCTTTTTTAGAAAGATCACAACTTAAACCTTTAGATGATACTATGTGCCCAAGAAAAGGAACTTGAGTTTGAAATAAAAGAGCATTTAATTGGTTTTAATTTGAAATTAGCATTTCGGAATCTATCAAAACCCAATTCCAAATTTTGTAAAGCCTCTTGCAACAAACAGGTAATATGTGAGGAACCTTTAATTTTACTTGTAATTTTTAAACCAACTAAATTCTTTTAAATTCTTTTTGATATTCTTTTGTTAGCCCTTAAAAGGGCTAATTGATTCTATACGCTCTACTCTATAGAAGAATGAACAAATAAGGGGATATGAAGTAAATATACAGGGAACAAAATCTGACAAAATATTTTGCAAGATTAAGCTAATGGAACAACCCTTTCTTTGTTGTTCCTCATCTTGAAGTCACTATGAGGCTTTCAGTGATTGATTAGTTAAAGTTAAACGTCCAGTTAGCAAAATATCAGCTATTTTAGGGCGAGAACAAGTTAATCACTTCAAAATATTAAAAGTAAGAGAAGAAAGAAACAAAGATTGAAGGAACTACGAGTTTTGAATGCCACTGGAAAAGGGGACAAATTGTTAGGGACAGGAAATTTAGCCTTCTATACGAGACCCAGATTCTGCTCTTTTAGACAATCAAAAGAAGGGGTCTTTTGCAGCATGGAACGTGGAGTTTCTCCACAAAGTTTGGCTACAACGGTTCGCGATCAGGCTTTCCGTATCATGACCTGACTATCCCGAATAGACAGGTCTTTCCACCAACAAGGGACGAGCCCGGCATCTTTGTAGCCGGAGCCCTGAAAACCGTTTCAGGTGCCGGGCCATGAGGCCTTCACCAAAGAGAAAATACCTCTACCTCATAAAAACCCCTGGCGCCGGTTTGAGCGGAATTCCTTGGTCCAATTTTTCTGTTCGTGCTATATTTGTATTGATATTTCCTCCATTACTTCAGTGTAGAGCATGTGATTTACTGTTTAAAAATCTCCTCAACAGCTTTTGATCTTTGAATAACAAAATACAGGAGTAACTGATTAAGTCTTTACTTTAAATGTTCATTTATATCCTTTTGATGGTGTCATTGAATTATCTTTGCAAATGTTCCACCATAAGGCTGACTTTCTTGCAGATGGCAGGGCTCTAGTTAGTCGACTGAAATGGTCGCCTAGGAGACCAAATATAGTGATCGGCGACTAAATATTTAAACCAGTCGCCCATGTTGGAGACTGAAAAAAAAAGTCGGGTTTTAAGGCTCTCTGATGTTGAGTTGTTTTCTTCTATCTGTCACCTTTGGAAACTTGAAAGTTACAATGTTATGGGTGTTTCACACTATGTTTCTACATGAAGGGAACGAAATAAAGGTGAAAGTGGTTATAGGGGCAACGAGTTTTGATTGCCACTGGTAAAAGGGAAGACATGGGTAGGGACAGGACATTTAACCCTCTTGTATCATTTCGGAAGGATGCTCTCCTTATAAGATTATAGATTGATTAGTTATTTAAAGTTAAAATGTTCAGTAAGCAATATTTGAGCTATATCAGGACGCCAACAAGTAGATCAATCCATTATATATTAGAGAAGAAACAATGAAGGAGGGGACAACCGGGCTAGCCACTAGAAAATGTGAGAAATGGGTAGGGGCAGGAAATTAAATCTTTCTTACCAATCCCCTTAAAGTGAAGATGTGGTCTTTTTTACTGCATGGAGCGTGGCGTTTCTTTCACACAATTTCGGTAGGTACAATTGTAAGCGGTCAGGCTTTCTGTATAAGGACCTGAATACCCCGAATAGACATGACATCCCCCTTTCCACTGCTTTGATTTTGAAGACGGAGCACCTGAATCCGATTAAGGTTCTTAATCATGCGATGGAAATAATAATATCAACGAACAGATTGGTGAACTAGAAAGGATTATAACTTTTGAAAATAAATACGCATTTTAATTTTAAAATGTACCGTCAACTAACACGACGACAGTACATGATTGATTTCCATTAGTTTAATTTTATTTTTATTTCCTATTTATTAGTATTTTATCGTCTTAATTCATTCTTTTGAAGAAAGGCAACGAAACCTACTGAATGCACGCGGATATCACAAAAAGTCCTGAAGGGCTTTACATTACAACTTTCGACCTTTTCAAACTTCGAAAATATCTGTGGCGACCAAAAATTTCTGTCTGGCCACCAAAAATTTCGATAGACGACCAATTTTTTGAAAATGGTGGTCAACTGGTGACCTTAAATGAAATCTCCTTTGAGGCCTGGATGGAGATTCTTCCATCTGCTGAATAAAGGGCTACGCCGAGCGCAGCATGATAAGACCGCAGCATGTCGACCACTGAAATGTGAACAAGTGTAAACTAAAATGAATGAGGACACAGTAATTTGCTAGACAAAATAAGGACCTTGACACAATTATTAACTAAGCACAAACTAGTGAAAATAAAAATTAGCCCTCTTAATCCCTTATTACTAGAATGTTGTAAGAGCTAAAATATTCTGTTGACTACCATCAAGAGAAAACCAAAGAGCAAAATATACTGCCATATCACTGAAAGATTACAATGAAAACAATCTAAAGATAAAAATTCCATCAAAATCTAATGATAAATAAAGACTTCAAATATTTCTTATAATTGCAATTTTGACCCCTTATAGCCCGGAAACAGTAAGAGCTACACCAAATCCGTAAACATACTTCTGAAAGCCAACAATGTAAGGAATCTTATGAAAAAAATCCCATTGAAATCGGATGAAAAATAAAATTTTAGGTAATCTGCATGTTTGCAATTTTAGTCCCGTTGGGCCTCTCATAGCTTGGAAAAGAAACAAGTTATCAAAAATCTAATGGTGCAGCGCTATGTTAATTTTGCATCAAAATCGGACTAAAAATAAAAAAAATACAATTTTTGAAATTCGTCCCTCTTGGGCACATTTATCTTGTGAACGGTACATGCCACGTGAAATCAGTTGCCATACTCCAGATTGGAAATTTTCTAAGGAGTACCCTGAAAGAAACCCCATCAAAATCCGATAAATAATTAAGATTCAACAATCAAATATGTGAAAACATCAAATTTAAGCCTTTTTGGCCCATAAGATCTTCAATAAACGGTGAGAAAATCAATTTTCGGAGGCTCCTACTGACGCGAAATTAATGTAGTCATTAAAATATTAAAATAAAATAAAAATAAATAAATAAATATTATTATTAAAATCCCACACCCAACGGCAGGTCGGAGTCGGCCCCTGAATATTTGACAATATTAATTAAATAAATAATTTATTTTTGGTCGATAACTTATGTCCTTATGATATTTGAGAACAATGTTCCTTGGCACAAATGGATTTGGTCATTGCGGCCCCTCCAGTTTTAAGGGACCAAAGGGGCACAATTGGATGTTTTTACATATTTGGCGGTAGAATTCTTATTTATCAGATTTTTAAGTTTATTTATCCAAGGTGCTCCCGTGGAAATTCAGAAGTATGTAAACGGATTTCACGTTGCATGCATCGTTCATGAGTTAATTGGGGTTTAAAAGAGGCGATTTTCTTATTTTTTTTCCATATCTAGTCCGATTTTGATGCATTTTTGTTTTTTCAATTGATTTGGAGCTATAAGGGACCAAAATTGCAAAATGTACAGATGATTCTTTTTTTATATTTCATCGGATGTTGGGATTAATTTCTTTTATTTCTCTTGTTAGCTTTCTGTAGTATGCCAATAGGTTGGGCTAATCTCCTACTGTTTCTGAACTATTTTGGTCAAAGGGGTCGAAATAGAAATTTTTGAAAATATGTAATCGTTATTTATAATCAGATTTCGATCGAATTTTTTCTTCTGATTCATCTTGATGTTAGCTGTCAGAACTATATCAACAGTAGAGCGTAACTTACGGTTTCAGTGCCTTCAGGGATCAAGAGGACTAATATATATGTAACCTATTTTGCGTCCAGCTAATTCCCGTGTCAAGCTCTTTTTTGTGTCCCTCTAGTTAGAGTCTCTAGCTCTCTAATAAATCCAAACCCACTAAATATTGCACTTTTTCAAATTGTTTTAGTCCCTATTACCCGTATATTACATTGAAATACTGATTTTACTTACTCGACACATTTGTTTTATTTTGCTCTTCAGTCTTAACTTCCCTTTCACACCCTTCAGTTGCCATGTCCCGACGTTCTGTCCTAACATTCCTATCTTTCCCAATTTCCTGTTCTTGTCCTGTATATGGGGTATATAGGAATTGCCCCTGTCCGTCGTCTATGTACCTTGTCGACGCATGTCCTGTAAACTGCTCAATGAAATGTTACACAGTGGTGGTATATAACCAGAAGTATTTCTGCCTTGGTTGCAAATGAAGTAGAAAAATGCGAAGTAAAGAGATGGACTAGGTAGCTTTTTGTTATAAATACTTCGTACTAACAGTTGAACCGGTGTATGGTTGCTGCTGGTGAAGATTTTCAATATTTGAATCCAAATCTTTATCAGATATATTACAAGACTTCTGTCGCTGAGAAATTCCTTCCTCATGCAGCCGCCTGTATACCATGAGGTTGAACGGCCTAGATGATATGCCATCTTTCTTGCTGTATATCCAAATTGGTGAAATATTAGTGAATGCTCTCTTTGTTTGTAAATTTCTGGCCTTCCTGGTTGACCTACAAAGAAGGTAATAAATTGGTTCTTTCCATGAAAGACGTGTGTCGCCTGCATATTTGCCAAATTATTTCTAGGAGCTCTGAATCTAAATTTAAAGAGACATTGAATAAACTAAATACACAGTCTCTCGGGCCAGACAAGAAGAAACCAGAAGAAATAAATATAACCCCCGGCTGGAGAATTTACAATTTCGAAACTAATTGCTATAAGCAAGTAAGGAATAGGATAAACATCAAATCCCCAATGGGGATATTCGCCAAAAGAGCACGGGGACCTACGGAGATACATTAAAAAAGAGCTGTAATTCCCAGAGGGAAGAAATTTATGGGTAGATTGTCATCTTTTCGAGCTCAAGCTGGGAAACAGCAAGGCAGAAGTCATTTGCCATAAAAAAACATTTACTCCGCTACAATTTGCCAAAGATATAGACACTCAAAAGACCAGGCTCTTTTTGATAACCAAAAAAGTACAAAAATACGGATTGAATTAATGGTTTATAACAATGATGTCAAAAATTGCCTTTGAAACTGGGAGAAACGCTTGATATATCAAGGTCAATTCCTGATATCTCCGGTGTCATTACGCCGATAGAAAATGTCGTTAGGGATTAGTAACGGCGGTTAAGCCCTGAGACCGGATCGTGACGAATCTAATGACACCATCATAAGTGATTAAATTAACAATTAGTTTTGAATAACTTGATGTATTTAAAAACGAGAGAACTTACTTTGAAAAAGAAATGTCTGTCAAAACGATTATTATCAGACTATCGGATAGAGCAATAAATATTTAAAAGGTGCAGCGTGTTGTTCAGAATTACAAAAGACGACGTTGAACCCTACTTACTTTTTTAAGATTTGTAACACATTTTTCCTCTTTTCCGAAAAATGCCTTAGTGCAACTTCAGGAGTGAAATTGTCAGATTCCTTAATTATGTTGTTTTCTTCCATTGACTCGAAAAGGATTTAACGTTTCATATAAATTCATATGAAATGCTTTCGACCTAGAATACTGGCAAAGCTCTACAGGGGGCGTACTTTTAATCGGCATTTCGTCTATGAGCGTGATTCATGTATGTTCTATATATATATTTCAGTAATTGTGCACTTGTTAGAAAGAATTTTTCATATGGATATCTATGTACTATCATATGTTAAAATGTTGTCATATTTATTTTGTTATATCAAATTGTTAATCTGACCACCTGTTTATTTTGCCCATATCTAATGATTTTATTATGCCAAGTTTTTTTTTTTACTTTTTGTCTCGATGAGTGCCTTGTGGGTGTTATGATTATCCCAAAGCCCATGGTCAAAGTATCCCATATCCCCTTCATTTTTGTCTCCAGCATATCCCATATCTCATTGTAAAACATCGTAAATATCACATATCCCAATATACCCACAGGGGATAGGCTCTTTAAATGTTAAATAATATGTATTTATATTGACATTTCACGAGCCTAGCACCTGTGAATATATCCTTAACAAGCCTCATGGATATGTTGTGATTGGGTGTAATTTTGCTGGAGCTTCTCTTGAGGTGAATTTTTGGGGGAATTTAATTGGAGGATTTGATTTCTCTAAAGCTGATGCTCGGTGAATTTATTGTATGTTTACAGGTAGAAATACGATTTTGGCATAGTTTCTACGATTTTTGACCTCACATTACGCCCTACGCTTCTCCGACCTTTTCTAAGCTTTCATCCTGATAAGGTTGAGAAAATATTTTTTGTTCAAATATTGCTGCATCCGGGTTCGGATCCTTTCAGATGTGCGGGATCCCTCTAGAGAACCTCTAAACAACTGGTCTAGTTGGGGCTTTCTGAAGACCACCAAAGTGCCATTATAGGGGTAACAACGGTAAATAAATCTCCATTACTTTCTATGCTAACTTCAAAGACAATGATCACCAATAGTAATTAATAATAATAGTATATAGAAAGCTAAATTTCCTGCCCATACCCATTTCTATTGCCATTTAAAAGTTGTTCCAGTTTGTCCTTCCACTTTCAATTCTTACTTACTTATAGAGTGATTTGTTTTTGATAAAGCTAACATGAAGTTAAATTCAGAACTAATTAGCAAATTTTTAATCATGAAAATTAATGCACCTTAAGGCACCTGATTCGGTTTCAGGGGCTCCGGCTACAGATTTCTTGGGTGCGTTTCCATGTGGTGGGAAGAGTACTGCCTGTCTGCGAATTAGTCGGATCATAATATGGAAAGACTGACCAAAATAGTTAGTAAGAATTAAAAGAAGAGGGAAATTTTGAATTTTTACTTATCATCCAAATGATGGGTTGTGTATTTGTTAAATAGCACACAATTCGGTTTGGGAGGGTTGATCCCCGCAGCCTAAGGCTAGATCCTATTTCTATATTCGGTGGATCCTTTGGCAAGGCCCATTATGATGATGGTAATACTCGCAGGCCGGAAGCTTTAAATCAAATGAATAAAATTAGAAAATACTTATCTTGTAAAAGTCAGATTCCACTTTGCCCAACTCTAATATCGATTATTAAAAGGCTACGCCAACACGCCATAAAACATCGGAAAGCTTAACTTAAAAAGAATAGAAGGTTTAGATATCATAAATTGATAAAAACATTCTATTTTAAATACATTGACTTACTAAGGAAATTTGGTTCTACATGCAGGGCTCTTATACAACAGGGAATTTCAAATCCGAACTTCTATGGATATATCATATACACGGCCACCAATCGCGCTAAATCATATCCAAATGATATGAAAACAATTTCGTTAGCGGGACTTCCGGATATGCGTTGTCGGGACCTTTTTTGTGCACTTCGACTTTTTTTCCCTTATCGACCTATTATTTAAAAAAAGCAAATGTCATTAGATGTGTTTTCAGTAGTATATATGGGAAAAATGTGTAGGTTTTGCTCACATTTGTTTTTTTCCAACACTTAAGACTTTGCTTTAAGCACTTCAGAAGTATATAACAAAAAAACGTGTAGGTTTTGCTCATTCTTCAACATTCAAGACTCTGCTGTAAGCACTCCCATCAAATATACCTGAAACTTGACGTTTAAACAACACCATGGTTTTTATTCACCCCATTAACAGCAGCAAAAAACACTACAAAATATCAAAAATTCGACCAACCTTTTAAGTAACAAATTTTGAACTTTCTTCATTTTTTTCCGGCGGAGTTTTAATCTCACCTATTTTTTTGTTTTTCCACGTAAAAAGTACTCATAATATTTAAAATACCTTCAAATTCTTCTCCAGAAATTTTCTCATCTTTTAAAGCCTAACCTATTTCGTTTGCAACCATAAACTTAAAAATTCTCTTGCCAAAGCAAGTCTTTTCTTCAATTGTTTTTGTCTTTTTTCTTTCTGTTGGAAAACGCATTTAAAATAAAAATAGTAATAGAATTTATCACAGCCAACGAACTCAACGGAGCACCAGCTATTATGCCAATACCTGAGGCCGAAATACCGACTGCAGAGCCAGTTGTAATAACATTTAAACTAGTACAAATGGTAAGCGCAGATGATACAATGTTGGCTGTTCGTTTGTTTTTTTTCTAGTTTCTTTTCACATGTCCGGACTTCCGAACACAAATCTTGCTTCAAGCTGTCCAAAGCACGACTTCTAAACTCTGCCATATTTTTATATAAGAAAGAAAATAATAATCTAGTAAGAAAAAATGTTTAGAGGAACACAGTTCTGCGATCGGTTTGAGTATTGTAACTTTTTACTAGACACTCCCATAAGAACTCCCCCAAATGGACAAGCACAAGTCAAAACGGATTACAAATTTAGCATAAACGATAGGGCTTCGTTTTATGACTGGTACAATGGGTATTTTTTGATCAAGTTCAAAGTAGATAAACTAGCTGACGGAACAGCACCAGATAATGACACAGTATCTGTTATCTCAGATGTAACCAATTTTCTCAGTCAAATGACAGTCAGACAAAATGGAAAAATAGTGTACGACTGCAACAACCTATCACTTGCAAATCACGTCAAATCACTACTCACACTTCCAGACGGATATGTGAGTAGTCTAGGCAAAAACAGATTTATTCACCCGGATAATGTTGCAACTACTAATGACAATTCAGGGTTTAAGGCGAGAACCGCGCTCACAAATGCACTTGCAGAGGTAACAGCAGAAATACCACTGAACAGATTTTCATTCTTCCAATCACTAGAACAAAATCTTTTACCCCCAGCACAGGTGGGAATAACCGTAGAAATAAACAACGACAATTACTTGCTGTTCAAGGCCGATGGTGCTGATGACGGTAGAGTTGTAATTACACACTTTGAACTTTGGATCCCCAGACTAAAACTGAATTCTGTCGGTCTGTCGACCGTACTTCAGAATTACATGAAACCGAGGCGGTGGACATACCTTAGAGAATCCATTCACACTAGTAGCTCGAGTCAATCTGTTGAAGGTTGCAACAGCTAAGATGCATAAGGTATATAGATAATAGTGTTGCATGCAGCTCTATATAATATGAATGATAATGTGTTGGTAAGGTGAGCTGCAAAGGTAGAATATGTGATTCCGAATGCCAACAGTGATGAAAATCATCTTTTTAAACCTGTTAACATCGGAAAATCCAGCAAGGTCTACGGCTGGATTTGAACCCCTGCTTTGTTGTCATCTATGGCAACACCGCCTGCACTATGTCCAGCGCCCTAGACCACTAGACCACCTAGGCTATATAAAAATATAGCTTTCGGTAACCTAGTTATTCCTCCTCGTAGGAAATCTAGAGTTGTAACATAGTACACGATGAACATTTGATGGGTAGGAAATAGATAGAAGAAGGATAAGGTTGCAACAGGTAAGATACATAAGGTATATAGATAATAGTGTTGCATGCAGCTCTATATAATATGAATGATAATGTGTTGGTAAGGTGAGCTGCAAAGGTAGAATATGTGATTCCGAATGCCAACAGTGATTAAAATCATCTTTTTAAACCTGTTAACATCGGAAAATCCAGCAAGGTCTACGGCTGGATTTGAACCCCTGCTTTGTTGTCATCTATGGCAACACCGCCTGCACTATGTCCAGCGCCCTAGACCACTAGACCACCTAGGCTATATAAAAATATAGCTTTCGGTAACCTAGTTATTCCTCCTCGTAGGAAATCTAGAGTTGTAACATAGTACACGATGAACATTTGATGGGTAGGAAATAGATAGAAGAAGAATAAGGTTGCAACAAGTAAGATACATAAGGTATAAAGATAATAGTGTTGCATGCATCTCTATATAATATGAATGATAATGTGTAGACCTTGCTGGATTTTCCGATGTTAACAGGTTTAAAAAGATGATTTTCATCACTGTTGGCATTCGGAATCACATATTCTACCTTTGCAGCTCACCTTACCAACACATTATCATTCATAATAGAGCTGCATGCAACACTATTATCTATATACCTTATGTATCTTACCTGTTGCAACCGTATCCTTCTTCTATCTATTTCCTACCCATCAAATGTTCATCGTGTACTATGTTACAACTCTAGATTTCCTACGAGGAGGAATAACTAGGTTACCGAAAGCTATATTTTCATATAGCCTAGGTGGTCTAGTGGTCTAGGGCGCTGGACATAGTGCAGGCGGTGTTGCCATAGATGACAACAAAGCAGGGGTTCAAATCCAGCCGTAGACCTTGCTGGATTTTCCGATGTTAACAGGTTTAAAAAGATGATTTTCATCACTGTTGGCATTCGGAATCACATATTCTACCTTTGCAGCTCACCTTACCAACACATTACCATTCATATTATATAGAGCTGCATGCAACACTATTATCTATATATTTTGAAAATAGCTGAATTCTACAACTCACTTGTAGCATTAGGCAAAGAAGTCATTTATGTTTGGATCCCTAGTCATGTGGGGATCTATGGAAACACGGTTGCTGACCAGGAGGCCAAGGATGCACTTGACGACGAGATGACGGATTGTCCAGCGCCGTACACTGACATAAAGCCTTTGATCGTAAAAGACATTTTAAAGATGTGGCAGGCCAAATGGGATCTGCAAATAAATAATAAACTGCATGGAATTAGGTCAGACGTCGGCAAACAGGTCGGTTCCTGTGGTAAAACCCGTAGGGAACAGGTAGTGTTACACAATTCCAGGTATTACTTCCCTTTGATAATTTAGATCCTATAATAATTAAATTTCATATAAAAAAATAATAACATTTTAATCCATAAAGAGCCCCAAATCAGGGTAAGTTAATAGCACATTATCTAGCATTTACTATATTCTTTAGATGAAGTTATATTCCTGAATTATGACTTAATTCATATACGTTTACCGAATATTATAAAAAAAATACTACGTTTAAGGCGGGCATCCGTGTCTTATAGACACATTCTCTAGGTCTTTTTTGTAATTTGTGTTTTTATGTAACATCTTTGAATGCAAGGATAATGTTTACAGCTATGTGTTATGTACTTTTTACTCATACAGGTTCAAGTGAGAGCATATTTTCAAACAATTACCTGACATTAATAATTATTTACATGAAAAGAAATTTCTACCAAATCACCCATTACTCTTAGAAATTTTTTTTGCAAGACGAAACAGTGTATATCCATGTTATTTATGAAAAGTTTTACATACACTTGCATTTGAATTGAGAATAAATGTTGAATTAATTTTTTGCTGCAGGGCCCATAGACACTTCAGTAAAAAGGGTTTACAATAAAATATTAACAATAAAGCGTTGTTCCTTTGCTTGTTTTTTACCATGTATTTGTAGAGACTTTGTCTCATGTGCATTTACTCCATATCCTTTTATTCGCCATTTAAGATGGTCTGCATATGAGATCACGACGGAGAAAACATACCCGCGCATTCCGTCCTTGATAAGAAACATTGTAGAAGCCAGACTTGATGATGCGGAAGGAATGAATAAGAAAGCTGTTTTAGCAAGAGATGATCCCCGCAGACTTTCTGCTACCATTGCCCCTGCACCGCCTCCGCCTACTGCTGAAATAATGGCTGAAAAAAGGTCCAGATTTTCAGGAGCAGATTTGGACAGAACTGTGGACTATGTTTGGGATGGACAGCATTAGGCTACAAAAATTAATATTCATTTGATTCATTGTGAAAAAATGTGAAATTGTCAGGAAATTTTCGGGTTTTTTGGCCAAATTGGAAACGGTGAAGATTTTCGTAAAAGTATCAGTCAATCAGTATGTTATCAATGATATAACAGTTAAAATAGTCACGTGATAATGGTTTTCAACATTTTATTAATCTGTTATGATAGTCCTTGTCCCTGTTCTACCATTTTAATGTTGGTGCAACTACATTATGTACCAATTTTAAATTTTGTTTCTGTTGTTATAATGCAGATTTGTTTTTATTGAAAATTTTCGGTTTATTTAGCATTTGAAATCTTTTTTATTCATGTTTATTGTGATTTTTATTTTTTTTTTTGTCTTAATAGTTAGTGTGAACTGACCTGCAAGTTGGTCACACTATGTTGTGTATGT
>MJUU01026724.1:3745-18015 GCA_002080025.1 Modiolus philippinarum
CCCCCCTTTCAAGTTAAATGGTCGGTCCCTAACTGGTCTCTGAAACTTTCATACCCAAATTGGAATCAATATTAAAGTACAATGACTATTATCAATGAAATGTAATGTATTAAAAAATATGGTTGCTAAGTAAAATTCCAATAAATAACTGGTCTTTCGGAGTTTCATGAAATTTACCAAAACTGCAATCCAGGATTTGGGAAATTTCACTATTGAAAATAATTATTCATACTGTAAGGAATTGAAAATGATACAGTTGCTAGGTAAAATTAAAAAAAAATTTCAGGTCTTTGAGAGTTTCAATAAATTTAACAAAATAAGAATCAAAGATTTTTGCAATTTGACTTTTGAAAATGATCATTATAACTGTAAGGAATTGAAAAAGATATGGTTACTAGGTAGAATTCCAAAGAATAACAGGTGTTTGAGAGTTTCAGGAAATTTACCAAAATTAGAATCAAAGATTTTTGAAATTTGACCTTGTAAATGATCATTATAACTGAATGGAAATGAAAAAGTTATGGTTGATAGGTAAAATTCCAAAAAATAACTGGTCTTTGAGAGTTCCAGGAATGTAAACCGAAATTGGAATAAAAAACTTTTGCAATTTTGATTAAAAATGTTTGTTAGAATTTGATTTATTAAAAAAGCATTGTTGTGAAGAAGAATTTCTAATAATGGGGGGTCAATAATAGCTGGTCCTGGAGAGTTTCGGGAAATTTACCAAAGTTGGAATCATCAGTGGTAAACAGGGACAAAAAAGGAAAGTAGTAGACGTGTCCAACACAAATGGCAGATAAAACTACTCAGACACGTCTACTACTTTAGTTTTTTGTTCCCTGTTTACCACTGATGAAGGTCTTAGTGACCGAAACGTTTGGCCCCTTCTTCTTACTTTTAAAGCTTTTTATGGTGTTTTATCATTATTATTTCTGTTTTCGACATATTTTTACCTTTTAATCGTGGCTCACCACACCTACAAATTTTATCATTTTTGATAATTTTATTATCACTGATACGAACATATTATCGTCAATCTCTATGGAACGTTAGAAACAGATCTAGTTTATTTGTAAACACGTCATGCAGTCGCAAGTTGCAAGACTGCAACATTACTGGTCAACCAACTGACGACCAAACAATTAATGGAGTGTTAATTTCATAAATGTTTCGTCGCTCATATCCCTGGATGATTATTTTTCTTGTAAGTACTGATGTCCTCATATTTGGAATGTTGCTTTAGCATATCGTATCAGGTGAGACGTACATGTATACGAGAAACAATTCTTAACATAAAGGCCGACTTTATAGTTTATGTAGTGTCTTCAATTCCAATTCCGGTATACACAACTGAGATATAAGTACTAACTGAAATATATGTTAACGGCAATAGGTAAAATTAAGCATTAAGCTTAAATCCCAGGCATTAAGTTAATGCCTAGTCATTAGGCCTAAAACCTAAAATGAGTTTGGCATTAGGCTTAATACCTAGGATTAAGGTTTAGTGCCTGATTTTTTTTTTTTTTTCAAAAAATTATTCTTATTGCCTGACCAAATAATTTACAATGTTATCAAGAGTTACTGTTGTAGCGAAAGCGAAATAATATGTATACACTAGTCACTAGGTTCATGTAAAAATAAGGACAGCTGTTTTTATTTTCATTTTTTCATCCTGATTTGTTTCTGACAACTGTTTTCTTTGCTGGTAAAAATAAGGATAGCTGTTTTTATTTTCAATTTTTCATCTTGATTTGTTTCTGACAACTGTTTTCTTTACTGTGGAAGATTTGATGTTTTTAAAGTGGATGGAATTTACCGAGAATTGCATGCTATGATATCGCCTTTCGAATACGTAGTTGACTACAGACTGCGGCTTAGGTACCTTTCAATATAATAACTGTTACCATGTATGTTAAATCGCATGGCACTTACATTTCAACCAAATCATTTGCAAGCAGAATTTTCTATCTATGGGCGACATTGAATGTAATATTCCCATAAGATTTACAGAGGCTTCTATCAAAAAAAGCCTTTACTCGTGATAAAGTAATCTTTTACTAACGGTAAAGGCTGCAAGAGCTCTTTTGCTTACCAGTAGCTTTTAAACTAAATTCAACTTTGAAGAAGTTTTATGGTTGCCATCACAATCTTATAGACCGCTGTATATGATACAGCAGATCTTTCCCTTTAACAACATAAGTTTTTTTCTTTAACTCTGCTGGATTTGATTTGGATTTCACTTCATTAACCGAACTTGCGTATTCGAAATCACGGGTGTCTTGTAGAAACAGATATTAGTAGTTTATATTTTGGCCCAAATTTTCTTTTCTGTGTCGTACTTTTGTGAAGTCTTTGTTTCTTTGTGTTTCAATTCTGTTGTTTTCTATAGACTATTTTAAGCTCACCTGACCCAAATGGTTAGTGTGAGCTATTACCATCACTTGACGTCCGTCGTCCGTCTGTTAACTTTTCACATTTTCATCAACTCCCCTGAAACCACTGAAGCATATTTAACCGAACTTTACAGGGATGATGTATGGAATATCCTTTACAAAGATTGCTCATTTGGTTCTGATCCGACAAAAAACATGGCTGCCAGTGCGGAACTTATATTTAACATTGGACCCTATGGTAAAAACATCATTTTCATCAACTCCTCTGAAACCACTGAAGCAAATTCAACCAAACTTTACAGGAATAAAGTAGGGAAGGTCCTTTACAAAGATTGCTCATTTCGTTCCGATCTGACAAAAAACATGGCCGACAGCGCGAAACTTATATTTAACTTGGACCCTATGGGAAAACATCATTTTCATCAACTCCTCTGAAACCACTGAAGCAAATTCAACCAAACTTGACAAGAATGATGAATGGAAGGTCCTTTACAAAGATTGCTCATTTCATTCCAATCGGACAAAAAACATGGCCGCCAGCGCAAAACTTTTATTTCACTTTGGACCCTATGGGAAAAACATCATTTTCATCCTCGGAAACCAATGAAGCAAATACAACCAGACTTTACAGAAATGATGTATGGAAGGTCCTTCACAAAGATTGTTCATTTCATTTCAATTCGACTAAAAAACATGGCCACCATGCAGAACATCGAAAACCCTGCTGTTCAGCATTTTGTCAGGTGAGCGATACAGGCTCAGTCTCTGAGCCTCTAGTTTAACTAACATTTGTAAACTCGCTTACTTCAGGAAGAGAATCTACACATGATAATAAGTGAAAATGATCTTCATTGTATTTTAACTTATAAATTATTCTTTAAATGTACAAATTAGTTGTATTTGCACTTATTTTTCTATATCATAGAAATTTGCTCTAAAAATTATTTGTTTTGATTGCCAAAAATGAAAGAATGAGCAGTCGGGCAATAAGAATAATTTTCATTAACAAAAATTAGGCATTAGACTTAAATCCTAGGTATTAAGCCCAATGTCAAACTCATTTTAGGCTTTAGTTCCAATGACTAGGCATTAACTTAATGCCTGGGATTTAAGCTTAATGTCTAATTTCACCTATTGCCGCTAACATATATAAGTTATTGAGTGAAAAACCAGAGGCTCCCAGGAGCCTGTATCGCTCACCTGGCTTTCAGTTGCCACAATCAAGGTAACATTGTAAGTTATACAGTTGATCTTCAGTTTCTCAAACTTTCGTAGCTCAAACACCTCCAATATCTTGAACTGTTTTTAAAGTCTGATCATGTTTTACTATATTTCTTTGTTGGGCTTTTTTGACAAAAAAACGTTCTTGCTAAGGACAACTTTCGACACCAGTTTTGAAGTCGAGATGTCATTTTGTAAATGGCAGTCAACAAACAATTTTCAGCATAGGTTTTGAAGTCGCAACATCAATATCTATTTAGAAACCAAATTTCATTGAAATCGGATAATGTTGAATTATCCCGCCTTTTTTGGTGGCCATTTTGAAAACGGCGGTCAACAAACAATTTTCAACACCGGTTTTGAAGTCGCAACATCAATATCTATTTGGAAACCAAATTTCATTGAAATCGGACAATGTTGAATTTTCCCGCCTTTTTTGGCGGCCATTATGAAAATGGTGGTCAAGGAACAATTTTCAACATCAGTTTTGAAGTCGCCACAGCATGGCAAACATTTCATCAATTTACACTTAACCTTCATCTTCTATAGTTTTGGAAATAAAAGATGAAAAATACGAACATTTTAAAAATTTGGTGAAAAAGGGCAATAACTCCTACAAGGGTTTATGGATTTTCTTCAAAATTTCAGTGTGGGTATATCTTGATATGCTGAACATTTTTGCAATGAACAGTTGACCTCTATCTGTTACACTTTTTGAAATAAAAAATAAAAAATGTAAAAATTTTGAAAATTTTACGGAAAAGGGGCAATAACTCCGAGATGGGTTTTCAGATTTTCTTCAAAATTGCAGGGCAGGTAGATCTTGCTATGCTGATCAATTTTACCCAGTCAGATTTTTGATATATGTAACGGTTTTTGAGTTATTTGCAAAAAACAGCAATTTACCCCCATGTTCTATTTTTAGCAACAGCAGCCATGTTGTTTGGTCTTCGGACTAATCGAACACAATTTTGAAACTGCATACCCTGGTGATGCTTCAGGCAAAGTTTGGTTACAATTGGCTCAGCAGTTTCAGAGGAGAAGATTTTTGAAATTGTTGACGGACGGACGGACAGACGACGGACGCAAAGTGATGGCAAAAGCTCACATGGCCTTTTAGGCCAGGTGAGCTAAAAAACCATCTTCAACATATGGAAAATCGAAATTAAAGAGAAAAGCAATGGACTTTTTCTTATCTTCAGTAGGGAAGTCATAATCGGAATTATTAACTTATAGTTACATTTATTCATATGCAGCATTTTTTTACTATTTTCATGAAAATTTTAACGTCGGGTGGAACAGTTAACTGTTTACCGATTTCCGGCGAACTGTTCCATGCGCAAAATAATTGCGCAGTGCGACGTCATTCAACTTCTAGTCGTGTACCCTTTTTTAAGGCGAGATTTTTTTTATTTGTTTGTATTAGATTTTTTATTGTTTATATAAGTTAATAAAACAGTTATTTCATACCCCCTTTCAGGAAACAGCATAACTATTGTCCCTCGATGACGGAAATGACTTGCGAACTGTTGCCTTCGGCCTCAGGCAACAGTTCGCAAGTCATTTCCATCACCTCGGGACAATAGTTATAGCTGTTTCCTTCAAGGGCATGAAATAACTGTATACTGTTTCACATAGTACAAATTTTGTAATTATTAGCAACCTATATGAGAGCGAAGGGAATAGCACTAGTAATGAAGCATACAACTAAACATTATGAAAAAGTGTGAAAAAATAACTAATTTATCAAATAAAAATTTGAAAAGAAAATACATACTGAGGTATAATAATAATACAAAATGATCTAACCTTTGAAAACCCTTTCGAATCTATTCGTTTCAGAACATTCTCGGGTCTCGCTGGATGCTTCTGTATCCTTGATTGACTGTTTCTCAGTTTTGTCGGTCAATTCCATTTCGTCTAGTATATTCGTTAACTTTGGTTTTGATCTTATATCGCCAAAACTCCCACAAGTTCCCTCCATCTGTCTTATTCGGTTGCTGGTTAGAAAAATAAAAATTCCTTTGGTTTGATCGGTTTCGTGTATGTACAAATAGATAGTTTACAAAAACTGCACTGGCTTATATAAAAAGTTTGTTATATATTAATTGCCATTTTTTTCTAATTATAGGCATTGAAATTTCCTTATTTTATAAATAGCCGTTTATGACCCCATTCACACTTAAAACTCATACCACAAGGACTTGCATACAGCCTAGAAAGAATATTTTGTTTTTATACTATAAAATATCACCCCTATATATATAGTAAGCTGGGAAAATGACTACGCATTACAAAACATTACCCAATGTTACCTAAAAATATTCATATATTATTGTTTAGTGTATAAAAACAGTTATATTTATTCTACACTGTTGCTAATATTGAGGCTTGGGTCGCTGATGAGGGTACGGCCTTGATCAGTTTAATATTTCAAAATATTCTATACATATATTTTTGATCTAAATAGGTACCCGAAACACTTTGGTTGGTCGTGATGAGTTAGACGAATTGGGAGTGGTCTTATTGTATCTTTTACACCAGCTTCTGTCACGTAAAAATCAGCTATTTTGTTTGAAATAATAAGGAAAATTAGCGAATATTAGCAAAATTTTATTTTATTTTAGTTACATCAGATAGACAGTAAACGGTAAATAACTAATATTCTGCCTTCGATTTGCATGGCAAAAAAATTGGGGGTCACCCAACTTTTTTTGAATAAATCTCAAAAAACTTTTTTTTCTTATAATTTCTATACAAATTATCTCCCCTTAATACGAACAATGTACAATATTCTGTGTGGTAACCCAAGATTTGATCAAATTTTACCATTCATTATACGTCGATATTTCGTCAGATGCGCAATATTGTTTAACTCCGGTACTACTGACAATATTTCCATCTATTTGTATAATATAATGGTTTACGAACTACAAATGTAGCTAGTGTGGAAAGTCCACATCTATTTTTGGATTTTATAAATAGGAATGCAAAAAGTGGTGACGTTTACAACTAGAACCACTACTATCCAAATCTGATACGGAAAATAATTCCGGATCCGATTGACTGGATAGGATTTAACGGCCACCATATATATGATGCTAAAAGATCGTCCAAATAGAGAGCACTATCGGGCAAGCAGTGCTAATCGGCGAGATCATTAAATTAGTCAAGCAATATATGCGATTGCTGAAAAAAAAATCATTATTACTGTAATAAACATTACTGATTTTATTACAGTTATCATTTCTTTATCGGGGATCGCATCTATTGTTTTGACTATAATAATGTTCCCATCGATTCGCACTTGGTCGATAGTGGAGACGGTGAACATCAAACCAAATCAATTGAAAAAGCTTTAAAATATTCATAGTTGGCATGTTTAAATGACAACAAACATAACCCTCATGATCTCTTCTGACCTTTTAAAACCGTCAGTATTTAGAACCAACAGTTGTGATCCATTACGATCGACTCAAGTGCTTTGAAATAAGAATGAGATCGCAATCGGTTTAAAGACCACGTGAATGCGATCATATTCCAACTTAGATCTATTCTTTTCAACCGGCTATTATTCAAACTTGAAGCATCTGAATCGAAATTAAAATACAATCGATTGCAATGACGTCGCCGGGACCGACCATTACACCTGAAAAGGAGGGACTATGGTTTTTCTTTTTCGGAAAAAAATATTCTGAAGCTGATTTTATGTGAAAAAAAATATTTTGGCTGCAAAAAATATTTTGAAGGGGGCTTTCTGCCCAAAAAAATAATGCTTATTTTCAAAAAAAAAATATTTTGCTTATACTAGTTAAAAAAATAAATTTGTTCGCGCAAAGCGCGAAAAAAAATTTCTGTCCAGGAAAAAAACCATATCCCCCTTCAAGTTAAATGGTCGGTCCCTAAACGTTCTCATTAGAATTAGAATGAGGATGGACGGAGGAGGTCTCATCCAGGAATCCCGATTTTATTTTAAATAAATCCCGAGCTACAAAGAAACTTAAAAATTGTTTAAATTCCGTATCTCGGCGCCTTTATTTCCCGAAATCCCGGGCTTAAATGTTAGATATCCCGAATTCCCAAACTTGCAATTGATGATCAAATGTAATTAAATATTGTTTCAAACTAATTAGCATCCCCCTCTTGCATAGCTCTGCCCTTAGCCGATTTTGGCTTTTCTATTTAGATAATATTGGTAATTGTTGTCTATTAGGTCATGTACATATTTCAGTTTGTGGATATCCAAATGTTTTTAACAGCACTGAAGAGACATAAGTTGTTGAAATGGCCATATATGCAGAAATTCAATTCACAGCAACTTCTGTACTTTGTTGTTTGAATTGATCGCATATACATGTGCATTTTTAGTTTCGTTTACTGAGAGTGGATAGTTTGTATTTTGTTTTGTGAGTTCAATTAAGTTCTTCCTTCATATAAGAAAACTGGCACTCGACTTAAACTTTATCAAGATTCAAGATTCAAGATCAGACACAACTTACAATGTGTAACATGAGGACAAAATATACATAATTGATGATAAACTAAACATAACAGAATGAACATGTCATGAATCATTAAGCACAATAAACATATAAATAGCATAATAGTATAATTGAAACATATTAGAAAATATACAAACAAACATTTATAGTGTTACGGGAGGAGGAGGGCGATTTTACGAATAAATGTTGAAAATCTTTTATAAACCTCTGTGTTACAGTATGATAACAGTCCTGTCATTTTATTATGATTAGGATTTTTCACATAATATGAAGCTAAATATTTATTTCTAAGATTAACAAGATTATCATCATTACAAACATAAAATATATGATATTCATCACCAATATACAAACACGATTTTCTCTTGGAATATTTTTCCATCTACCTATTTCAATAGGGATACGCAAATTGCAAGTCCTTAGTTTAGTGATCCAAACTCGGGATGATTCGGACAATCTAATTAAATAATTTTCCAACTGAAATTCTTTTTTGAAAGAGGAATAAAACTGCCCACGAGACGAATTAATAATATCACTAAACCACTTCTGTATAAACTGGTCACGTAATAGTTGATCAAGTAATGACTTGTCAAAAGATTCAAACTTATCCCATACCTGTATCATTAAATACTGATTCTATGTAATCTAACCATCTGAAATTACACATTCTTTTATTTTTTAAAGACAACATCAACCTATATAATGTACTGCTTAATTTCGTATTGTTTTGCAACAATTTACACCAAAATGAAACCATTCTTAACTTAGCACGAATTTCAAGAGGAAATCTACCCAATTCACCATAAACCATGATGTATTCGCTTGCAAAATTTCAAATGAAACTGTTCAATAATTTTCATATTTTCATAACCCCACACTTCAGATCCATATAACAAAATAGGCTCAATCATAGAATCAAACGATGAATGGGAATTGATTGATTACGTATGAGCTTATATATGCAAAATAAAGCCTTTTGTGCTTGATCTATAAGTTTCTTCTTTGTGTCAAAAAATGTTCCACTATATTTGAAAATTACTCCCAAGTAATTATATTTATCAACAATTTCAAGCACTTCACCTTGTATAGTAAAATTAAAATTGTGGTTACTTTTTCTTTTAGAAAATATCATTACTTTAGATTTGTTAACATTAAGCTGCAAATTTCATAGGATATTTTTTGTTTAAATGCACGGTATCTAGTATGTACCACAATAATAACTATGTTACAATATTATAAAATGAGTTTGAAACTCGTTCAAAATGAAATAATTTTAGAAAAATTTTATTAAAGGTTAGGACTGGGGAGATAATTTATAAAATGCGGTCTCGGTCACAGGGGCTGGTAACATACGATATTGATAGACCGGGTCCCATATATATGTATAAGAAGGAGCTCCTTCTTATACATATATATGGGACCCGGTCTATCAATATCGTATGTCACCGGCCCCTGTGGTCTCGGTAGCATAATGCCTTATATCGCAATCCTAACTTTTCTGTTGCCAAGTGCATTTGGGGGGGGGGGGGTTGCAAAAGCACATGAGTCAAAATCTCTCCAAATACATGGTAATACCAAGTAATGGAACAACGCTTTTATTGTTGTTCTTCACAAGTTCAACTATCTGAGAAATCTTAAAAAGATAATCAAATGCAATCAAAATTGTGCACATGTTCAGTACATAATTTAAACCTTGCTGATAGAATATTATCGAAAAATGCCTTATGAACAAATAAAGGGATATGGAGTATATGTACATGGGATAAAATCCCTATAATTACAAGGTAAGTATAAGCAAATGGAACAACGCAGTCATTGTTGTTCTTCGTCTTGAAGTCACCATGAGGCTGTAAACAAAGAGCACACTCTTACAGATTCCCTTTACTTAGAAACTGGTTGGGAGACATTAGTTGATAGGAGACGGAGGAAATGTTTATGTTTGATGTATAACATATCAAACAATATTGCCCCTGCTTACCTTAGTGATATTTTACCCCCTAAAGTTCGAGAAATCTCAAATTATCCCTTACGAAATGGTGAAGACTTCACAATTCCAAATTATCGACTGGCTGTTACTAATTCAAGTTATTTTCCCTCAACTATTCGAGCATGGAATTCCTTGGACATTGAAAAGCGAAATGCTGCAACTAAATATAGTTTTAAACGTAGTTTAATGGTTAAACCAGAAGTTCCTCCGTGGTACAATATCGGCCAAAGAAAATTACATATTATTCACACTAAGTTAAGGTATAGCTACAGTAGTTTAAATTATGATTTACATAGATTCAATATTAAAGATAATCCTAACTGTGTTTGTGGTGCAAATTGTGAAAATGTTTATCACTACTTTCTAGAATGTTCGCTTTATAACAATATCCGACAAAACTTGTTTCTAATAATAAGAATATATGGAAATATTGACCTTGATATTATTCTTTTTGGAAATGCAAATCTGACCTTTGATCAAAATGCTGATATTTTTAGAGCAGTCCAATGTTATATTTACAATAGTCATAGATTTGATTGATTGTTGCAGATTCTTCTTATCCTTTCCTTCTATTTTTCCTTCTCTTTTCTATTTTATTCAACCAATATTGTTATTGTTATAAATTAATCATATCAAAAATGTACTGACATTGTGAAAATATTTTAAGTGAGAATTATGTTTTGTGTACATGATATTTAACTATTACCTTTTGTTATTTTTCTATTCTTATCAACATTTCTTAATGTATATTGTATCTATATTGCTGCTATATTGTGTTGTAAATTGTAGGGAGAGGGCTTTAAATAATGTTGTTATAACTTGTGCCCGATCCCTTTGCTTTATTGGCAATAAAATATGTTTAATTCAACACTCTTACAGAATAGTAAGTTCAAGGCGGCCCCTAGCAACGGTTTGAGCGGAATTCACTTGCTAAATGTTGGATAACACCACATCCATCGTCAACAAGCATAACATATCGGGCAAAGTGCTCTTACAAACACTGTCATCCGTTGCCCGACAAATAGACCAATAAGCAATACAACATATAAATGATTACAGGGCACTCATCGAGTTGATTGTAAGAAAACTTGGCAAGAAAATCGGGAGATGTGGGCAATATATACTCTTGGTCATAAATATGGAATATTCGTATTTTCTGAGTCAAAATATGAAGTTTGGAAGCATAATGTACAAAAGTGTGTGGATGAAAGTATAACATTTTGCTTTAAACATTGTTTTCTTACTGTGAAGTACAAAAAGTCTCCGATTCTACGAATCTGTCAGACCCCTTCTTCATGCCGTTCTGAAACCCACTTTTTGGTGAAAATATGGCATTTTTTAAATCCAATATTGGGTGAACAAATATTTCCCAAAACTGCAATTTTCGATGCCCATCGAGCACAAGAATTATTCAAGTGATAATTTCAGCGTTTTTTAAAATATAATATTTAATTTTTTGCACACAAACAGCCCATAAATATCTCAGGCATTCTGAACAAAACATATTCCATATTTATGACCAAGAGTATATATACATATTGACAGAGTAGTCTGATTTTTACAAAACAAGGAAGCCAAATGTTGAATTTGATTTTGATAGTGCATTCATTTGAGAAATTCTCACATGAACAAACACACCATAACTGACAAAATAAACGGAGCATATACACCTCAAGCACGGGGAATCGTTTTACGGACTCCACACTGCACGACAGACAAACTCCACGGTAAATGAATAAATAAAGGGATATGGAGTAAGGGACCGACCATTTAACCTGAAGGGGGGGTTATGGTTTTTTTTTCTGGACAGAAAATTTTTTTCGCGCTTCGCGCGAAACAAATTATTTATTTTTTTGCACGCGTATCAACAAAATATTTTTTTTCAAAATTAACATTATTTTTTTGGGCAGAAAACCTCATTCAGAAATTTTTTTTTCATCATTTTGGCAGCCAAAATATTTTTTTCACATAAAATCAGATCCAAAATATTTTTTTTAGAAAAAACCATAGCCCCCCCCCCCTTCAAGTTAAATGGTCGGTCCCTAAATGTACATTGAGCGAAATCCCCGAGACAAGGTAAGATTAAGCAAATAGAAGAACATTTTCAACCAGCCATAAAATTAAGTATAAAATATAACCAGATGTTTTTGTAAGAGAATTGGACTCGTTAAAGAAGAAACTAAACACACCGTGCACGTGAAACACAAATAACTTACTTCCGACAACCTTTCCGCGTCTAGTAATACTAAATTCCTGTGTCTGCCTGAATGTGTCAATGGTCTTGAGCAATTGTATCCAATTTTCGTCAGTCTAAGCCATGCATTTTGTCTCGATCACTATGAACATGCATATATATATAATAAAATTCATTGGGAGTGCTAGGCAAGTTAAAAATCTATTTATAGGCATTAAATTTCCGTGGTTATATTTAAAAACGTAAACAACACTGACGCATCTCAATCTGAACTGTAAGCCCTGTTGTTCTTGGTCAAAGAAAACTTGGTCCAAGGTTTTGACTATTTTTAGATGGTGTCAACGGTCAAAGAAAACTTTGATCAAAACTCTGAAGGACTTTGATAGAAACCCATCCTATTTTTCTTCAAACTTTGATTGACTTTGATGGGAATTAACCAATCAAAAAGTAGTTTTGAGATGATGTTACTTTTGTTTACAAAACAGAAGCACATGGCTAGAAGGCTGAAAAAAGAGAATGACAATATCAAGCAAATTTTACAGAAAATTTTTTATAGACAAATATCATGATCCACTTCCCGGATTTGACATTACCGGTTTTGACTTTACCCTGGATTGACCCACTGACAGTGTGACGGGTGCTGTATACAGAGCACCGGACATGCTTACCCTTCCGGACCACCTGATGTCGCTCTCGGTTTTTATGGGAGTTCACACTTTCAGTGCCTTAGTTTTTGTGTTTTCTTGTTAAATTTTAGTCTGATGTTTGTGGTACCGATATATCCTTGTCCGTATTTGAATAGTACATTGAATACAAAAGCTTTTCATAATTTCACCTTGGTACTGTTTGAGGTTTAGAGAAGTTAGACGTACCTTGGACCTCAATTGGTTTTAGAATAACCTAACAGATCTTTCATAACATATGCCTCACTGACCGTGTGACGGGTGCTGTATACAGAACAGGACACGCTTACCCTTCCAGAGCACCTGGTGTCACTCTGTTTTTTGAGAGCACTGTTAGTGCTTTAGTTTTTTTTTGTTGTATATGTAATGTTCGTGTGTTTTGTGGGCATGTGGTGTCTTTGGTCTTCCGTCTTCTGGTGTTCTTGCTTTTGCCTTGTCTCTGGACTTGTGATTTATGTAATCTTGTGCTTTGTTCCTTCGGTATTCTACTGTCGTTGTTTTATTACAAAATATCATATATTCCGTTTTATTTGAATTAAAAGAAACTCTCCACTGGGAGGCCCAATCACTTAGTGTATCCAAATCATAATTTAACATACTGAATGAATCTACATTATCAATAACTTTTATCAATGTGGTATCATTGGCAAAGACTTTCAATATCTTGATTTATATCAAAAATATATACTAAAAATAATAAAGGGCCTAATATAAAACTTGGGGAACACCAGCATTGGTGAATTTTCCCATTAATAACTTTTTGTGATCGATTAGTTAAATAACTTTCAAGTAACATAAACAGCCTGTCACATATTCCAATGCAAGCTGCTTTAATTTAACAAGAGTTGTCGGAAGACAACATAGCTCGCCGGGGATTCCAGTAACCTCAATGCACAATAAATTCGAAGTAATACAAAGCTTTCTTCACAAGAAAGTCACATATCAAATATAAACATCCTATCACTAAACAACTTAATTCTAGAAGCAAAGTTAAAGTCTTTAAAAAATACCCTCAGGGCAAGGTCAAGGTCAAAATGTCTACAAATATGGTACCACTAGAAAGCTATCACCATAAGGAAGTTACATACCAAATATAAACACCTTACCACTAAAGGAATACCTTCTAGAGGCAAGGTTAAAAACTTTTTACAAATTGCCCTCAGGGCAAAGTCAAGGTTAAAATGTCTACAAGTATGGTATCAGAAGAAAGCTCTCATCATAAGGAAGTCACATACTAAATATGAACATCCTACAACTAAAAGCCAACCTTCTAGAGGCAAGGTTAAAGTT